>WHYT01016651.1:131650-142153 GCA_009806455.1 Tetrax tetrax | reverse complement strand
TTGGGGGGCCCGGGCCGGCCCCCGCGGTGTGTGGCACAAGCCCGGGCGCAGGGCGGGATGGGGAGCTCGGGGGGAGGCACGGCCCTCGGGTGCGGGACCTGGGGGTGGGACGAGGCCCCTTGCGCAGCCCCCCCCGCCCCTTGCCCGGCCTGCTCCATCCCCCGGCGCGGCCGGGGCAGCGGTGACCGGCTGCAGTGCCCTCCGGACGGACCTGGGCGCGGGGGCCGAGGGCAGCGAGCCCCAGGCCGCTCGGCGATGTCCCCGCAGCCCTCGTGTCCGCACGTGATGGCCAAAGGATGCTGGAACGCTGAACGGAGGCGGCACCGGGGCCCGTCCCGAGGTGTTTTGCTCGCCAGCCCGTGTAGTGTGGAGGGGGCCTGGGTTTGCGCCAGTTTTACCTCCCAGTGATCAAAACACCCAGTCATGCCCCACGCTGCTGGCCCGGGGCCGGCACTGCCTCATCCTGTTCCCCCTCACAGCCCGGCTCTGGCCTCGCTGAGCCCAGCACAGACCCGCGTGCCCGCCCTGTGCTCCAGAGCCGTGCCGCCGCGCTGCTTTGGGGGTGACCTGTACGAGCGGCAGCCTGAGCAGCCTCAGGCTCGGGCTGACGTTTGTCACCCCGCTATCACCACGATGGCAGTCACACTTGAAGCAAGTGGAGCGCCATACGCAGACAGGAATCAGGCTTCTGCGCTCCTTTTCCAAGGCTGCTTGGCAGGGAGGTGCTCTGAGGACAGCAGGCTGCTGCTGTGGAACACGATGTTCTTGAGAGAGGGCCTGGGGGCTCTTGGGTGCCGAGGGGAAACGCTCGAGGTATCATCCGAATCCGACTGAAAGGAAGCTTTTTTTTTCCTCTTTAAACATGTGAAACAAGCCCCCTTGCACTTACTGCATTTCGCTCAGCCAGTCAGACCTTGGCGCGCTGAGCATGAGCTCAGTCGCCCTTCGCTGTCCTGCGTGGCCGGTGCAGCACAGCTGGCGTTGGCTCCTCACCTCCCCGTTTCCCGGCTGTGCTGCACGGCTGGAGGATCGCAACGGCCTGGCTCGGTCGGGACATCCCAGTAACCCTGGTCACAGCGCGTGGAGAGGGGCAGTCACTGGCCTTTTGCGACGTGCTGAGGCAAAGGTGTTTTCGATCGCCGGCTTAGCAGAGCGACAAGCCCAAGTGTGATCTGGAGTGGGGGTCTGAGTCCTGATTTGGGGGCCAGGAGCCTGAGTCCTGGCGAGCTGCTAAAGAAAGACAATTTATTGCTTGCCTGGTGGCTGCTGCGTGGCTAAAACCCCTCGCAAACTGCCCGGCGTCTCCAGCACAATGCAGAGGGGGGGCTGCTGGCAGATGAGTGTCGCTCCAGCTCAGAGATGTATTACATATTCCAAAAATACACCGAAACCCCAGAACAGCAAATCTCCTACACAATTAATGGGGTCAGGAGCCATATAGATGCAGACGGAGTGTAAACTCTCCTCTGGGAGCCGGTTACAGCTGCGAACAGAGCGGGAATATTGTCCCAAGGGAGATGTGGGTCTATGGCGGTGCCTCTGTTGAGCTGTAGATCATCCATCCCAGAGCTTGTCAGCAACTTTTGGATCCGCGGCCTCAGCTCTCCCTGTGTAGGTGTCCCTGCCCTGCTTTGGGAGCCGACTCTGAAATACTACGTGTTTTTTGACAGATTATTGGCATCTGGGTGTGCTGCCGTCTGTGGATCCTGGCAGCCGTTGCCTGGTTTAGATGTCTCATCATTCTTGGGGGTTTTATTTAAGATAAAGGCAAATTGTTTCTCTCGTACTAGGTAGAAGGAGTGATCTGTGTTGCTGCATTTCAGTGTCTCTCTGGTGTTTCTAAAGCATCCGTCACTTTTGTACGTCCGTATGTGACAGATCAGCGGGAGAACTGGCTTAAATTTTCATTAAAATGTGAACTTGCTCCATGACCATCATGAACAAGCAGATGGTTCTTCTCTCTCCTCTTTTTCTGATCAGATTTTCGTTCTGTCCCAGAAAAAGAACCGTCTCTAGCAGCCGCGGGGTGGTGTACCCAGACAGCAGAGAAGCAATTACGCATTTACACTGCGTCTTTCTGCGCGAGGCATTTCAAAGTCCTTACTCCAGCAAAGGCACTGTTTATCGTATTCAATGCCAAACCCTCCAACGGAGTCATCGGTGCCTCCCGTCTCCCCTCTGCTGCTGGGCAGACTGCTCTCACGGCTGATGTTCACAGCAATTTTTCGTCCTTCAGAGCAGGGTTCAGAGCGGGCATCTGCGGGTGGCTTCGGCTGGGCAGGGGGGCTGAGCCCCCTGCACCCTCCCGACCTCTGCCCATCCCTGGGTGCTCGGTCCCGACCTGTCCCCTCCCGAGGTGCCTCCTCCCGGGAGACGTTTGTCCCGGGCTCCCCACGAGGTGGCAATGCTGATCTCCTTTGCGAGAGCAGCTCTCCCCGCAGGCAGCACCGAGTCGCTGCAGTTGATTTTGTGCCCAGCGCCTGGCAAATCACCATCTCCCTCCGTCCTCTCCCGGCTCTGTGCACAGGAGAATCCCAGCCCTGGGGAGCTGCCAGGTTTGTTTGAGGGTCAGCAGGAGGAGCAGAGAGGGCCCAGGGCAGCCTGTGTCCTTATTGTCCCCTCAGTCAGGGGGGCTCTGGGTCGTGCTTTGGGCTGGGGGTCCCTAGCAGCGAGCGGTACCCGTGGACCGCAGAGAGATGACGGGGAAACCCTCCAGTGGCGAGGGCAGGGGCTGCCCGACATCCGTGCCCCCGCTAGTCCCGAGGATTTTAGGGGGAAACGCTCCCACCTGCACCTGCGTGTGTGCAGCACGATGGCCTCGCCACCCTGGAGCGATGCGGCTCAACCCTGCGTGCAGGGGTCCTGCAGTGGTGGTTCTGGGAGCTCACGGGTGGGCAACCAGCCCTGGGTTACTGCAGGTCTCTCCCTTTGGGGTCCTGCAAGGCCATTTCTCCCTGTGCTCCGAGGTGGGGGCCTCAGTGCCCCTCCAGCCCACCGGGGAAGCGCAGCAGAAAGGGAGGAATCCCCCCTGCATCTCCCGCAGCTCAGAAATGGCCTCTGGGCTGGGACATTCCTAGAAACCAGCTTTTCTCCTCTCACATCCTCCCTCCAGCTGTGACTGCACAGGCTTGGATTCAGGATGAGCTGGATTTTGGATGTGCAGCGGTTGATCCCATTAATCAGCGAAGGCAGCGCTGACAGACGCGAGCCCTGGTGATTAACTTGTTCCTGGAAAGAGCTGGGGCACAGACTGGGTAAGCCCAGCTGCCACGGGGCTGGAGGCAGCGCAGGGAATCCCAGACTATTTGCTCTAGTGCCACGTTCCTTTTCCTTACACAGCTATTCCTGACAATTCACATCCCCAAGTTTGCGAACCCTGGAAGTGTTTACTTCATGAGCACGTGAACCGATCTGTGCCCACCGGGGCCGTGCCCTGCGGGATGCTCTCCGTGACGCCCATCCCTCGGATGCTGCTGGGATGGAGGCACTGGGCCTGCTGTAACACGGAGGGTTCCAGATGCATCCTCCCCAACAGCCCCGCGTGTCCCGCCGCAGCCCTCTCCCCCGCGATGCGCAGCAAGGGTATCTGCGGGCACGTCCCCATTCCTGTCTAACGCAGGGACCCCCGTCGACCGGTTTGGCTCCTGACATTCCACTGCTCCTGCTTTCTGCTGGGAACCCTCCCTCCCTCCCACTGCTCAGCTCCCTCTTCCCCTGGCAGGAACCTTCCTCCTGATGCTCAGCCTTGGCCTTTCCCAGCGCTGGTGTGAAACCTCTCCTCTCCGCGAGGTGCCAGGAGAGGTCTAAGCACCGGGGCTCAGCTCAGCCCAGCCCAGCCCAGCCAAGCTGCTGGGGCTGGCTCGCAGCCCCAGTCCTGGCTCGCAGCCCGGCTCAGCCTCTCCCTGCCTGCGCTTGTGCAGGGGCAACGAGGGCGATGCAGCTTCCCCCGGCTGGGAACGTCCCTGAGGCGAGGCCGTGCCCGCCGGATGGGCGCTGGGCAGCACCAGTGGGGTGGGGGGCTGCAGGGGTGCTGGGGGTGTCATGGGGAGGGGTGTCTGGGGGCTGGGGTGCCATGGATTTCCTGCAGAGAAGGGCTGCTGTACCCTCCACTGCAGCTCCAGCCGGTTCCTGTGTCGTTCCCACGGGGCCAGGATCAGGCCTGTCCTGCACCCCCGGGATTCCCGTCCCTGGCAGAGGTTCAGACCCCTGTGCACACATCGCTCAGCGCTCACCACCAAATAAACATCCACCTTGTTGGGGTCGCTGGGGCCCGCACAGCCCCAGCCTTCATCTGGGGACTCGCCGTCGGCCCGGAGCAAACCTGACACGGGAGCAGCAACGGCAGGGACTGGGAAGGGTGGGAGCGCTCCCCCAGCCCCCGTGCCCAGCTCTCAGCGCACCGGCAGCCTGTTCGGCTCTGCCCGGCCGCGCGCTGCCCGCGGGGCTGCGGGAGGTTTGCGCTGAAGCAAACGCCTGCTCACGGGCGGCACGTTCCTGGGCAGCGCAGACCCTGCCAGGGTTTCCCGGGGTCCCCAGCGGCTCGTGGGTGTCCAGAGCCGCTGCTCTGAGACACGGTGACCCCTGTGCATGGGCCACACTGTCCCCAGAGACATCTTTGGGCCCCTCATGGCTGTCCCCTGTGATGGGGAACAAGTCCAAGGGGTTTTCTGCAGTGGAGGGGCCCGGGCCAGGCGGTGAGAGCAGCTCGAGGAGCTGGGACAGGGAGAGCCGTGATGGGTTTTTGCCTTCAGTCTCTTCCGACGGAGGACAGGAGCGTGGTGCTGCCGGCACCAGGCGCAGCCAGCGCAGGGCTGACTCAGAGCATCGGCATCGGGCCGCGGCGGGGCGGAGGGAGGGATTGCCCTGCACGGCAGCTCTGCGCGTCGGCCCCGGCACGGCCTGATTGCACACTGCTGGCAAACGCGCTCCTGCCAGGCACGTCCTGCTGTTCTGCAGGTTATCACGCTGGGGCCACGCTGGTGGGACACAGAACTGCTCCAGGTGTCCCGCGAAGAGGCAAAGGTGCAAACATCCTGTGTCCCGGGATGCAAAGGAACAGCCCGGGACGCAGGGTCCAGCCGGGGACATAACTCATCTCCCGCTGCTCCTGCCCTGCACGACTCCAGCCCTGCCTCCCGTCCAGCTGGGAAGGGGCGACGTGGCAGCCCTGCCTGGCAGCCCCCTGCTCACCTCTTCCCCCTCCGGTCTGGCTGAGCCAGGCACCTTCACCTGAGCCCGGAGGGAGCTCCCTGCTCTGTGCCAGGGAGAGAATTTGGGCCACGGAGGGACTCTGGGAAGGGTCTTTGCTGGCAGTCTTGTGGGCCAGGCAGGGCCCTGCTGAGCTGGGCTTCTGACGTGTGGGAGCTCAGCACCAGCACCAGCACCAGCGAGGTCCGTGGACACAGGACGGTCTGATCTGGGCCTTTTCCTGCCATGCTGGGTGCCCGGGTATGGGGACACCCCAAAAGCAGTGAGACCCACACACAGCCCCGTGCTGCTGACGCTGCCTCACACAACGGGGACCAAAGCAGAGCCCTCCACTACAGCACGGCAAGGGCAGAGGGGAAAAGCCTGGCTGTGCAGCTCCCCCCGCGTGGCCGGGGGCTCCAAGGTTGATGACAGGAGCAGCCCCTTTCCGTCCCCGGAGCATTGCTGCCTGCTCTGCACCGCTCTGTGTGCCCCAGCCCAGGCTGGGGGTTACCCTCCCGCGTGTCCCACGGGAGGAACCAGCCCTGCCCGGCTCACAAACAGCTCGGGCATCCAACCCTGCCCTGGTGCGACAGGGAGGGGACACCGGGCTGAATCCACCTCTCGCTGACCCAGAGGTAAAGTAGCTTTTTGGGGGTAACAGCAGTAGAAATGGCGAGCACAAGGCAGAGCCTGGCTGTCCCCGCTCTGCTGACTTGAGCAGAGAGAAGGGGCAGGTCGGGCCAAACACCTTGGTCAGCATCTGCCTCGCTCCAGTTCCTATTTCCCTTACGAGGCAAAACCAGCGAGGGGTGTGAATCCCCACGCACCTCCAGCCTCAGCCCTGCCCCAAGGCCAGGCACACTCATCCCTGCCCACGCACAGCAACTCCCCGAGGGCCAAACACCGGCCGTGGGCCAGCCCTCCTTCCCGCACGGCTGGCAGTGCCCGGGCCTGCCCGCCCCGGCCCGGCACGACGCCCGGCGCTGCAGGGATTTGCCTCTTACAAAACACTTGGCCGTGGCACCCGCTCTGCCTAGCCGGGACGGGAGCCGGCAGCGGGGCTCTGGGGTCCCCAGTGCCTGGGCTGCCAAAGGCCAGACCTGAACGGGGACAGACTGGCCCTGGGAAAAGGGGACGGGCACAGCCGGGCTGCAGAGAGCACAGGTGGCGGTGGCAGAGGGACACTTGTGGGGACCCCAGGCCCTGGAGCACGGCAGCTGCAAAGCCCGGAGCCGCAGCTCACGTTTGCCACCATGTTCTGCAGCTGCCTGGCCCCTCTCTGCCTGCTCGCGCGGCGCGGGGCTCTCCTGGCACCCTGGGGTTCTGCTTGTCCCATGGCACCGGGGCAGCACAGAGCTGCTCCAGCCCCTTATCTGGGCAGGCCAGCGTGTGCCAGCTGGCAGGGGGACAGGGAAACCTCGGTAGGCTGTGCCTTGGGGGTCCGGCTGCCAGACAGCTCGGCCACAGCCCCTTCTTTCCGCTGTGAGACGTCAGGGAACCAAGCACCCACCTGCCTGCAGATCTGCTGGGCCTCCAGCCGCAGCAGCACCCCAGTGATGTCACCGGGGATGTGCCCTCCCCAGGGGACCCCGAATCCCCTCAGCTCCCCCCGCTGAGGCATCTGCAGGCAGCGGTGTGGGCTGGGACCTCCTGGCCGCTCCGTCGCCTCTGCCCGCGCCGCCCCTCTCTCTGCAGGGGCGTTTGCCGCGGCCCCGGAGCGCAGGCATTGCCATATCGGCCGCTCTGCCTTCCCGACGGCCAGCACGCTTCCCCCATGGCCTCCCCACGCAACCAGGCCAAGATGGAGCCGTTGCCTTTCCACACGCAGCTCCACTGCCGTTTTTGCTGCACTTGTGCCACGGGCTCAGCCTTGCGCTGGCCGGGATGTAGAGCCATGGCGGCGGGCGCGGTGTGGGGCAGGAAGGGCTGGCGGATCGAGCAGGTTTTGGGGGCGCAGGGTCTGGGTGCCAGGGCTGCTGTTGGCATCCCAGCCCAGCAGCAGGTTCTCCGAGGGCCGAGGTTGGAGGTGGAGACGCTGCCCTGCTTCCCAGCAGTCCCCCATCGCCCTCCTGCTCCAGGACAGGCTGCAGCTGAATTTCAGTCTTTGTCTTTGCTCCTTAACCAGGAGCAGGGATAAATACCATCCCCCCGCCCCGACCCCGCAGCCTTCCTCGCCCAGGGGCTCTTTCTCAGCCCATACAACCCAGGGGCCAGGGGCTGCAGCCCTGGAGCAGAGGACGCCCCAGAGCCGGTGGATGACGGGGTGAATTCCCGGTGTGTCGGTGCGGTGTTTCAGCTGACACGGCCGCCCTGCCGCGTCTCTGCCGTGGCTTGCTCCCACGCCCAACGCCGGGCTGTGATTAGCGAGGCGGGGGCCTGCCCGAGCGTTCCCATCTCCCATGTCATCGCCGCCGCCGCCCTGGCAGGCGCTGCCAGCCGGGTGTGCCGCCCCACGGGCCCCTCGCCCCATGGAGACGCCGCCGCTGCGCTGCCTAATTAGGAAACCACCCGCTCCCTCCTGCTTGCAAAACACCTTGGACTTGGTGCTGTGCTGACGCCGCCCATTCCCAGCAGCTCCCAGGACGTGGTGGAGGCCAAAATGGCCCCTGTTTCTCCCCTCCGGGCTGCACCCAACAGCCCCGGGACCCTGCAGAGCCGATGCTCCGAACCCCGGCAGGGTCGGTTGTTCGGGTCCCAGCGCTCCGTCTGCAGAGCGAGGGACACGGGGAGGGGACGCAGGCAGGGAACGGCCGCCCGAGCATGGGGCAGCCCCGCGCCGTGGGACCCACACGCCGTGCACAGGGAGCGAGGAGCCCCAGGTCCCCGGCCGCGCGCTGCGGGATGTGAAGGGCTTGCTGCCCGGCTGGCAGTGCCAGCTCTGCACTGCGCTGGCCTGGCTGGCGCGAACCACGTCCCTGGTCTTGCCAACGAGCCATGAACCGGTGCTGGGCACAGGGCCGTGCTGCAGGAACGCTCACATTCCTGTAACAGCTTTTGCTGGTGCTCAGAAGTACTGCTGTAGCGCGCACCGGGCCAGCAGCAGGACAGCAGTGCCGGCGTCCCAGTGATCTGGTGCTGGTCTGGACACTGGTCACCAGCACAGGGTGGGAAACACGAGTGCGGCTGGAGGAGGACGAAGCAGGCGGCTCCGGCCAGGGCTGGCTCGGGGAACCGGCTGCCTGCGTGTCTCTGCGTCCATGGGGACAGGGAAGGGCACCGGGGACAGGAGGGAGTCGGGTCCTTCCCCGCTGGTTTAGCCGCTGGGGGGGATGGGATGTGTCCGAAGGGGCTCGGCGGGTCCAGACCTGGCTGTAATTTGGGGAACGCTGGCTGCCCGCTGCCCGTGGGCAGACAGAAGTGTCTGAGCAGAACTGGCCCCTCTGCCCCACCAGTCCCCCCGTCCCTCACCACAGCCCTGGATGCTGGGTGGTCACTGGGGAGACGTCCCCAGCTGAAGCGAAGGTGAAGGTCCTGCCTGGCCACCCCTGAGGCTCCCATCTCTTGGGGACGCCGGTGCAAACCTCCCAGCTCCCAGTCCCCGCGACACACAGGCCCTG
The DNA here is from genome assembly GCA_009806455.1 of Tetrax tetrax. Classification (NCBI taxonomy): domain Eukaryota; kingdom Metazoa; phylum Chordata; class Aves; order Otidiformes; family Otididae; genus Tetrax; species Tetrax tetrax. The sequence goes on along the minus strand of WHYT01016651.1, from coordinate 133,406 downwards.
ACCCCCCCTCGGAAGCCCGTGCTGGGACCCCAGCACTGCACCCCGCACAGGGAACGAAGGTGCCAGCCCTCCCCGGAGCCTGCGGGAGGTCCCGGGGCAGCAGGAGCTGGGACGGGCTGGCTGCGGCACCCAGGACAAACCTGAGACGGGGCTGACAGGAGCCCCCCCGGCCCCTGAACCCGCTGGACTCCCCGGGCAGGGCTTCGGCTGGGCCGCGCAGGTGGAAAGTTATTTCTCAGGAACTGGCTGATGGTGAAAGTTGTTTCCCAGGTGTGGCCCAAGAGGAATGCAAAGCCTTTGAAGTGCTCAGCTCCCCTGTAATTACCGGCAGACAAGTTTCAGCTTGGAGCTGGGCCGCCCCAGCCCCCGGCGTGGGAGCGAGCGGGGGTGACGCAGCCGGCCTGTCTCTGCAGCGCACACGTCCCCTCCTGCCCCAGGAACGCGCCCGCTGACTCATGGGGACCGCGGGGGCGGCGAGGTTGGGCGGCACGGAGGGGTGCACCCGCAGCTGGGGTGCTGGGGGGGGCGCACCCCACTGCAGGCACGGAGCCCCATGTCCTGCAGCCCCGATGTCCCCCGGGGTGGCTGGACACCCACACGCTGCCCTCACCCAGGGAAGGAGCCTCTCCGCGCCGGAGCGGGCAGCGTCCCGGTCCCAGGTCTTGGCAGACCCAGGAGAAAGGCACCTCCCTGGGTCTGTGGACGGGTCTGGCCGTGCAGGGGACAGCCTGGCCCTTGCCCCAAGCATCCCTCACCCTGACCAGCTCTGTAGGCACCGTCCCCGGGGTGTTGCCGCTGGGCCAGTGGACGTATTTCCAACAGCTCCGAGCCAGCAGATGCCCAAGTGCCTCGGCTCGTGGGGCTCTACGAAAAAATAGCCGTTGCACGGGGCTGACAGTATCTGGCTTGTCTCAGGGGAGGCCCGTGCAGCCGTATGGCTGGAGCCGGGGCAGCGTGCGGGGACCAGGCTGCCTCAGGTCCCCGGCACGGCGGCTCGGGCTCAGGGGCTCGGGGTGGGCATGCTGAGGGGGTCCCCAGAGTGGAATCACTCAGGAAGGAGCCCTGCACACCACAGCCGGGTCTCTGCGTGCTGGTGCTGTGCAATTGAGGGTGGGTCACAGCTGTGCAGCAGCAGAGCGGAGACCGCAGCCACCGAAGGCCCTGTGTCCTCGGGGCAGCGCAGGGGCTGCAGGCGCAGCCGGGGTGCCAGAGGGACGCTTCCCTGCCAGCCTCTCGCACGGTGAGCGGCGAGTGGTGCCATCCGTAGCAACCAGTCAGAACGACGTAGACGTGCACGCACACCCGTGTGCACGCCCTCACGCGCTTGCTCACACTCGCTTCCTCCCCTCTCCACCCGAGCAGGGCGAGGGCCCAGCTCTGCCTGGCAGGACGCAGGCGCCAGCTCAAGCGCCAGACGCAGCGACGCGGCGGTTCTGAGGGCCCGGCTGTGCCTGCAGCAGGAGCGGGCGACTGCAGCGGCCAGGGTGCAGAGCAAAGCACCGAGAGCTGCGGCATGCCCCGACGCCATGCACGAAGCCTCACCGGCGTGGCGGCCCACGTCCTGCCCCTCTGCAGGGCGCTGCCAGCGGGCCCTGCGCACAGCGTGCCCCACGTCCCCTACGCCGCAGGAGCCCGGTGTGGGGAGCGGCACCGGCAGGATGCAGGCAGGGAATGGCTGCCCGCTCTGGAGCAGCCTCTGCGCACCCCTGCACCCCCTGCACCCCCTGCACCCCTGCACCCCTGCACCCCTGCACCC
>WHYT01016651.1:111309-131630 GCA_009806455.1 Tetrax tetrax | reverse complement strand
CCCCGCCTGTGCCCCGCGCAGCTCTCGGCCCGGTTCCCCGCTGCCTCGGCTGGGCGCGGGGGTCTTCCCCGCACTGGCACCAGCGAGGGTCCCGCCGCCCCGCGCTGCCGAGGCTGCGGGGCCGGGCGCCGCTGCGGGTTTGTCCCGCATCCGGCCGCCGCCACCCCGCAGAGGCACAGGCGCCTGCGCCCTGCAGCCCCGCAGCGAGGAGACACGGCCCGGTGCAGCGGGGACGGAGTTTAATCGCAAGCGTTCGCTCTGCCCCGCAGCAACGGGTGGAGCGCAGTTATTGGGATTAAAAAATAATAATGATAATAATAACAGAGGCAAACGAGCGATTCGAAAGCTGCCGCTCATAATTACTGTTGCGTATCAGGAGGATCAGCCGCGCTCCAGGCGAGAGCGGAGCGCGCGGTGCCAAGCCCGGGCAGGGATCCCTCACGGCAGGCGGCTGACGGGTCGGCTTTGTCGGTTCGCTTTGAACTGGCGCGCAGAAAATCATTACTGGTCCGGGTGGAGCCCTGGAGCGCGGCCAGGACACCTGCGGGGCACGGCGCGGCACGAGGGGCCAGCGTGGGCTGGCACAGCCGCGCGCGTGGGGCGGCGAGGCGGGGGGCTGCGGTCCTCGGGGGGAAGCGGGGATGGATGCGGGGCGGTTTCCGTTTTGGGACCTCCGGTCCGCACGGGTTGTTACGGTCTTGGTGATGACTTCAGAAAACTGCCTGCCAAGTACGGATTAACGAGCGGCCAAGTAATTACAGTCGTGTGGGAAGCGACGGCGCAGCCCGGGTGCAGGGACTGCTCTGGGGCAGCGCGGTGCAGCTCCCCAGCGCAACGGCTCTCGCAGCCGGCAGCCCCGTCCCATCCCAGCGGCCGCGGCGGCCTCTCAGGAGCGTTCCCCCACGTGCACGAGGTGACCAGGCCGCGGCAGGAGCCTGGCTGCCTTCTCACAGGCAACGGCCACTGCAGCCCTCGAGGAGCAGGGAAAGGGAGGTTGGGAGGGGACACAGCAAATCCGACCTGAGGGGCCACGCCAAAGCCCTCCTCCCGAGGGGACCGAGCTGAGAGCCAGGGCCCCACCCAGAGAGAGGGGCTTCCTCTGGGGACAGCGCAAGAAAGCCCATGGGAGCCGTTTCCATCGCTCACCCCCATCCTCCTGTGCCGTGGGGGCTGCGTGCGTGGGTCTGCACAGAGGCCAGGACAAGCCCTGGGAGCGGGAGGGCAGTAGGTCCTGGCAGAGGCTGCTGTGGAGGAGTGACGGTGCTGGTGGAGTCCCTGTCACCAACAGTGGGTTTGGCACATCCACCCGGGGTCCTTTGGCGTGACCAGCCGCACCCCGGAGCAGGGAGAATAACGCCATTCCTACCCTTCTGTGGCCCGAACCTGCCTCACCCCGCCGCCAGCGTCACCGGTGTCCCCAGGCTGGGGTTCCCATCTGTGGCTTGGAGACCTGGCCTGGACTCGCTGTGGGTGCAGCGGGTGTGGGCGCAGAGGACGCGGGAGCCGCCGCTTGTTGCCTACAGTCATCCTGAGAAAGTGCATGTGCAACTGCCTGCCCGCTCCGCCGTGCTCAGCGAGGGGAGAGGAACGAACAGACAGGGTGTGATCGTCTTTCCACACCGACTGAGTGAGACATGAGGAAATGCAAGATCTGCTTGCTATCTGAAAGACAGACACTGACAAAGTGACGTGGGAAACTCCAAAGGTGGGAGTTTGCTGTGGAGACAGAGCCAAAGCAATCCGTGATGGCTTGGAGTTCGGCTCTGCTCCTCAGACACACAAAAAAATATTCTTTTGTCTAGAGTGAAACAAGCACTGATTTGTTATCCACCTGTCCTCCGTTCACCATGCGGAATGACTCTGGTCATGCCTCTGCTGCGGCTTGGAGAGATTCACAAGGAAAGCCTTGGTCCCACACACGCTGCGGAGCAGCTTGCCCCTCGGGCTCCGGACCAGGGAATCCCCATCTCTGGTCCGTGGCTCTGCGCATCGCCGCTGGCCTGAGCCCCACCTGGAGCGCACGAGCTGGGACGTCACCTGCCCTTTCGGGGTAGGAGGGGGGCAGGCTGCTCACAGCGCTGAGCGTGCTGGAGTGGGTTCCTTGCCCCCAAGCCACTCCTTGGAGACAAGGCTGGTTGTGATCAAAAGCCATTCGGGATCTTTATTGCTAAAACATGCCAGCAGAAAAGCAGTGCCCAGCCAGCCTTCGGTCGCGTGAGCCGGCAGCGCGACGGGTGGTCACAGCACTTGGGTGGCTGCAAGGACGGAGGCGAAGAGCTCGGACGAAAGACTGTTCAGTGCCAGAGGGGCCTGTGATCCCCGAAGCAAAGCAGAGATAACGACATCGCTCTGCACTGCCCGGCCCCTTGGCTGAGCTGCTCCCTGAGCGTGTGAACTGGCTGCGTTCGCAGCGCTGATTCACTGGGAATCACTCCGGGAAGGGGATCTCCTTGGCACATGCTCTGCCGAAACGGGCAGAGCGGGTCTCAGGTCGGCGAGCAGGGCTGTGCTCTAGCAAGGCGCTCAGGGGTGGAGGTGGCTTGCGAAGCATCAAACAACGCAGGGCCAGGACCTCGCCTGATGCTCTGCGAACAGCCTGCGCGTGGGCCAACGTGGAGGAGCATCACCCTCTTCCACAGTCATGGAGAGGAGAAAAGGGCTTGTGGAGAGTGCAGTGCGGCCCTGGGGTGCAGCCCTGGGGCTGCAGAGCAAGTCTGGCCTCACCAGCAGCAGGACCCAGTTTGGAGGACAACAGAGTCGCTCCCCTCGTCTTCCCTCCGGTCACTCCTTCGCCGTGCTGGCCCCATTGCTGCCTCCTCCCCGTCTACAGCGCAAGTGGACGAGGCTGTGCTGCCCAGCTCCCCTCCGTCCCGCAGGCGACACAGGAGGGGATCAAACGGCGTGAGCATCGCCCGGCGCCCCGCCGCCCGGGCCAGCCTTGGCTCGGCTCGCTGGCTGGCGGCTGAACGCCCCGAGCCTGCCCAGAGGGAGTTTCTGTTACACACACGCCGCGAAGTTTCCTTTCATGGTAGCAGATCTAGGATCGCTTTTTTTTTTCCCCAGATAATGTAGGGGGGCTGTCAGGACATGTCCTAGCAGATGATAAAGAATTAGCGGCTGAGATAGAAACAGAGACAGCACATTTCACTCCACACCTTGATATATTTGTTACCCATCTCGGTGGTGTTCAGACTTACAGAGCAAACCTGTCAGCGAGGGTGAAGCCTGTGCCTGCCGTTCCGTACACGCAGGAGACATCTTTCCCAGGGCTGCATCCTTCAGCTGGTTTCTACCCAGCTGTGAAAGGCACTCAGGAAAAGCTGGCACTCAGGAGAAGCTGGCCCACAGGGAAAACTCAATGACTCCTAATTAGCTCTTATTCATTGCATTAAAAGCACAATTAAGTGCTATTGTTTGAGGTCGATGCAACGTACTGACCCTGGTCTTCTGACACCAGCCCTCACCGCACTGGGTTACCGTGGGTGCTGCTTGTCCACCCCCAACCTATAATTTCAGCTCCCCTCCTGTGCGAACCCAGGAGCTCGGTTCATCCCTTCCCCCCGCAGCACACCCGAGTGACAGATAGCATCTGCGGCGCGCTTCTCGCTGGAACAGACTCTGATACCATCTCCTCAACACTATGATGTGGGTGGTTTTTTTTTTTTTTATTTTTATCTCAAGGGAATTTATTGTGGGTGAGTGTTTTGGGAGATTGCATTCTTCTGGGAACGTGAAATAGCTGAAGCGGTGCGTTCTCCCCGGTATCATCAGCCGCTGTCGACAGAGCCGGCGCAAGGGGAGCTTTGTGCGGAGGGTTTCTCTCGTAAGAGTGGGGCCGTTTTTTGGATTATTGTTTAGGAGCTCAGCCAGAGATCAGGGCAGCAAGAACGTTGATCAGAGAAGACCAGAAAACACTGATAATGCAGGACACTCTCCAGATCTCCTCCTAGGCGCCTGTGCCAGCCTTAATAAACAGCTTACATATGGGCTGAGGTTGTGGTAACACGGAACACGGAGCCCTAAACCCAGGTGTATCCTGCTTGTGGGGCTGTGGCTGGGCTCTGCCTCATTTTGTGGCAGTTGTCACCTTCAGGCAGTTGTCACCTTCAGGCCATCTCATAACTTGGCCTGAAATGGGGAGGTGACCTGAGCGGGGGGACAGAACTCACAGCACAGGTTTTGGCCCACGTGAGGGGCTCACGGCCAACGTGGGGATTGCCTGGAGCAGGAGGATGTTTGCTACAGCAAACAGGAGCAAAGCGAGGGCGTTTGGAAGAACTCAGAGCAGGGGTGGCCGAGGGATGGCTTTGGAGCACAGCTCCCACACGACGGCGTTGGGTAATCCCGTACCCCCCGCTACGGAGGGAAGCGGGCCAGCAGGAACGCTGATTTTCCCCTGCCAGGTTGCCCCAGGACTGCGCGGAGCAGTCGTCTGCACGCTCTGCCGTTTGGCAGCGGTGGGTTGCTCCCAGATCCCTCAGTTCTCTGAGGGATACTTGTGCATCCCAAATCCCCAGATTTTGCATTTTGGGAAGTACAAAATCCATATCCAAAGCCAATCGGTTCTGATGGTCCAGAGCCCAGAGCCCTCGACTTGGGGATCTGGTGTCCGTTTCTGGTTAAGCTGCTTCCTTGGTGGCCACCCAGAAAAATCACACCGCTTCTCCGGGAGCTGCTAAAGAAAGAGAGAGCGTGACTCCCCATTAAGTCCTCGAGATCTAACAGCGATGCGGATAAAGCCTTGTTTTTATTGTGTCCTTCAGGGAACAGAGGAAAGAAAGGAAGCACTATGAATTACCAAGGGTGAGGCTCTGGGAAGGTTTTAGCAACTCCAAAATCAGTTGAAGTGCTTTAGAATGTGAAAACAGCCAGAGGGGCCGCGGGAAGGAAGGCATCACCACGGGAGAGAAAGCACAAAAGGGTTCCTAATCCCTGTAACTCTCTTTCACTACCTGACAGGCACCTCTGCTAAAAGGCAAAATAACTTCTCTTATCCGAGGATGACATCGCTGGAGCCAGGCAGGCCAGCAGGTTGGGTGTGTGATTTTCCACTGTACGCTGCAGATCTGGCGCCGTATCAGTAAAGGGATTTTGGTTTTTTTGCCCAACAAAGGATAAAACAGTGCAATGTCTCCCTTCCTGGTTCTCTGCTGCTTTTTTTTTTCACGCTAATACCTGTCCAGCTGCACGGCTCAATCCCTTAATGGCACGATGCAGGCGTGGCGATCGGGGTGGCCGCGTTCCCTCATCTCCGCAGATCTCTTCTGTCTTGTCCTGTCTGAACACTCCGCTTCGCAGGTGGTCGCCGTGTTCTTGCTCCTCGCTGCTGCGTGCGTCGCGCTTTGCCCATCAGTGCTGGTCCTGCATTGCATCCTGCAGCTGCAAATGTGTAGGAAAAAGCCGATCTGCACGCAGGCACGGGCACTGGTAGGGATTTGTCGTACTCTTCCTATCAGGAATTGCCCGTAACGTGGCCTGACAGTGGGTGTCTAACACAGCTTCACTCCTTTTTCTCCAATTTAGGCTATTTAACATTAAAACCTGCCCCAGTGATGACATAGAAGAACTTGTGGCAAACAAGTTTTTAGCTTCTATAAACCTTTTAGAAGTCACAGCCTGCTTCTGCGGAGTTTGTGAGAGGCGATGCAGCAAAGCAGGTGCCACTGGGAAACGTCAGACATCTGCCTTTTAAACTGACTGGAAACCCACTGGTGCAGGGACTTCCCAGTCTCTGTGGAGTGATTCACCCTAGACCAGTACGTAAGCAGAAAATACAGGACTTTCTTCTCTTTTGAGCTAGAAGATTTCTGCCAAATACGGTATCAGTACACAAACACCACCAGGTCTGTGCTTGTCCCGGGACAGAGGTCCCGGTGGGAGGGTTTCCACCTGGCTTTGGGTCAGCCCCTGTAAAGATCATGGATGCGCAGAGCTCTGATGTCAGCAGCTTCCATCAGCTTCAGACCCCTTAAAAAAGCAAATAAATAGATTTGTATGTTTTTAATGATACGAGACACTTGTGGGCGACTTGGGTTCTTTCGCGGAGGAGCGGTGGGGTGGAGCCGGAGCGAGCACCGCTGCGGCTCAGGTGCGACAGCGAAATGCTAAAACGTAGCCGTGAGCGAGGAGCCTTCGCTCTGAATCACGCTGGGAACTACAGCGGAAAGAGATCCTCTGTGTGCCCTAGTGCTTCTAGTGGGATGTGACAAAAGACATGAAAGCGGGGAGAGAAAAATGATGATTCTGGAATTTGGCTCTGGTTGTCAGGGGTGACGAAAAGCGCCGGGAACGCCTCCTGGCCAGGTATAAAGGGCTCCAAGCCAGGGGGAAGCCAGCACTCGCTGTCTGCGCTGCCGAGCCGCCTGTCTCTCTCCAGCCCTCCCGCCGCCGCCAGCCTTCACCATGAGCACCACTGTCAGGCAATACTCCTCCTCCACCTCCCTGAAGGGATTCGGGGGCCTGGCTGGAGGCTCCAGCAGGCTTTCCTCCGTGCGCGTCGGGGGAGGAGGGTACAGAGCCCCCAGCGTCCACGGAGGCTCCGGCAGCTACTCTGTCTCTTCCCGCATCGTCTCGGGGCTGGGAAGTGGCTACGGGGGCAGCTACTGCAGCAGCGTAGGAGGGGGCCTCGGCGGTGGCTTTGGGGGTAGCTATGGGGCTGGCTTTGGGGCTGGCTTTGGGGCTGGCTTTGGAGGCGGCTTTGGAGGCGGCGATGGCATCCTCCCGGCTGGCGAAAAGGAGACGATGCAGAACCTGAACGACCGCCTGGCTGCCTACCTGGACAAAGTGCGCGCGCTGGAGGAGGCCAACACCGACCTGGAGGTCAAGATCAGGGAATGGTACAAGAAGCAGGGACCTGGCCCGGAGCGCGACTACAGCCCCTACTACAGGACCATCGAGGAGCTCAGGAACAAGGTAGGATGCTGGGCTTAACACCGTGGGAAGTCTTGTGATGAAGGAGGAAGCAGAAACACTCACTGCTCTCTCTGTCATTAGTAAGAGCCAACCGTGGCGTAAAAAGTGTGAGCACGCAGAGTGCCAGGCTGGAAGTTCAGAGATGTCTCAAAGTCAGCTTTGGATTACACCCCTCTAGATGGAGCAAGCAGCAGTTCTCACTGGAAAAACAGATGTAAAAGGACAGAATACAAAAATGAAGAACGAGAGACAAATCTGCTTAAGATGAATGTGTAGGGAAAGCTGTAGGTGGGCACAAACCATGAAACATTGGTGTCATATTTGTAAACATTCACTCAAAGAATTTGCAAACTTGGTTCAGCTCCTCTGTATTGATTTAGATGCCAAAGAAAAAAAACATGGAACTGACCAATTTTTTGCCTTCTTGTGGCAGTCGCTGTCTCAGGGCCAGGCTTGATGCAAACCCACCAACCCAGGCAGCTCCGGAGGGATTTCTCTCAGTTCTGGTTTCATCCCCACCACCCCATTTTGGAGGAAATACTGAAGAGTTGACTTTGTTCTTCTTTGTTACTTCCAGCGTATGAATTGCCCCATGCAAACAGGAAGGGAGGCTGTGTACAGCCGGAGCTGCCGGGGTGCTGGCAAATGATGCAGGGAATCCATTTTCCCTCCGTCCCCTTGGCCCCGTAACTGATGTCCTTCCAAACCCTACCTTGAACCTTCTCCCAGCGAGCATTATTTGCCCCTGGTTTTGTAATATAAAAATCAGAAGCTGTAAGCACCTGCTCGCTGCATTTTCCTGCATTTCTGTAGTCAAGAAATGAAACCCATCCCTGAGCAAATGGGCACAAGGTTTGCCAAGCACAAGCACTCTGCCGATGCATCCGTCCTGCCGGAAGAGCCGCTCGGCGCTGTGGGTGCGGGAGCAGGTGATTCCTCCTTGACCCTTGCATAATCTGCACCTGCCCTGAAGCATGGGAACAAACCCCGTCATCAGATCTCACACATCTTACGTGGCTTCCTGCTGCCTTTTGAAATACTTACTGACGAATTTTTGGAAAGGGAGATCACGGAGCAATCGTCCCCTTCCTGCAGTCACTCTCAGCTGTGTCTCCCTTGCCCTGATTCAACCCAAACTTCCCCAAAACTATTTCTGTCCCGACAGTCTCGCTTACGCTCCCATCCCTTGGTCAGCCAGGAAGAGTTCCTGACACTCATCTGTGCTTCTCCTTTATCCTCCACCCTCCAGGTCCTGACGGCCACAGTGGACAACGCTAACCTTCTCCTGCAGATCGATAACGCCAGGCTGACAGCTGACGACTTCAGGACCAAGTAAGCCACGTTTCTTGGAAAAATGGAACAAAGTCTGCAGAGATATTTGATGAAATGGGGAGAAAATCCCATCCAAATCCCAAAAGGGCAATGTGGAAACAAAGCCTTCAAAATGGAAGTGTCGTTTCCAAAGCAGTAGGTTATCTGACTCTGTAGGCATTTAGGGATTGTTTTGCTTCCGTCCAAAACTTCACTATTTTATTCCCATCGCTTGTTCCTCTGTGGTCTGACCTCTTCTGTACAGAGAACTTCCACTGTGCCCCTGCTGTGCATTTAATTTGTGTGTGTAGCTCAACAAAGCCCAGACCCAGTAACGAGGCCCAATGGTATCAGGAGCAAGGTGACGTTACGGACTCAGAGCGACGCTGTTCTGTCATTTGTTCCCCTGCATTCACCATCAGAAGGTTGTCCATGCACCGTCGGGGTCATGCAGTGTTGATACTACGCCAGCAGCAGCATGGAAGAGGCAAACAACAAACCAAGGTGTTCTGTCCCTGGCTGGGCAAAATCCTGTGTAACTTCCATGACTGTTCTTGTGTCCCCAGGTTTGAGACGGAGCAGGCTCTGCGCCTGAGCGTGGAGGCCGACATCAACGGCCTGCGCAGGGTCCTGGATGAGCTGACCCTGGCCAGAGCTGACCTGGAGATGCAGATCGAGAACCTGAAGGAGGAGCTGGCCTACCTCAAGAAGAACCATGAGGAGGTGAGCACCGAGCCAGGCTCAATAAAGTCCAGCCTGGGCCCAGAAATATGAGATTTGGTCCAACCTTTAATACTATAGAGTCACAGAAGGGTTTGGGTGGGAAGGGACCATTAAAGCCCACCCAGTCCAACCCCCCTGCCAGGAGCAGGGACATCTCCAACCAGATCAGGTTGCTCAGAGCCCCGCCCAACCTGGCCTTGAGTTTTGAACTGCCAGGAGGGAAGATGAGGAGTGCTGGTAAGGAAGTAGGGATGATCCGTTCTGGATAACAGTACGCCCTCTCCGGAGCCTGTATAAGACCACTTGTTAGCACAGTAACGTCCGCTGTAGCTGCTAGAGATTTATTAAAAATCCCAGCAGCTCCAGGCCTGGAAGGTCTGTCTCCTGAGAAACGAAACAGCTACAGGCTCTGATCTCCTGTCTGAAAAATTAACTCAAATGGAGATTTCTTTAAAATTCTGATTATTTTATTTTGATTGTGGAGCAAAGGCTCCAGTTTGCTCCCTGTTGATCTGCCTTAGAAGTATGTACTGAAGGATGTGATCTTTGCTGGATAACTCTGTCTTGAGAGGAACGTCCTTATATGCTGATTGTTGGATGGCATGAAAATGTGTTTCTCTCTTCTGCCAGGAAATGAATGCCCTGCGCGGGCAAGTGGGTGGAGAGATCAGCGTGGAGATGGACGCTGCTCCTGGAATCGACCTCACCAAGATCCTGGCTGAGATGAGGGAGCAGTACGAGAGCCTGGCGGACAAGAACCGCAGGGACGCCGAGCAGTGGTTCTTCAGCAAGGTGAGCTGGCTCGCCGGCAGCGCAGCGGGGCGCGCAGGACCCCGGGCCGTGCCCGCTCACGGGTGCTGGAACGGCACGGCTTTGCCTTGTTGCAGACGGAAGAGCTGAACCGGGAGGTGGCCATCAACACGGAGCAGCTTCAGAGCGGCAAGACGGAGATCACAGAGCTACGACGCACCATCCAGAGCCTGGAGATCGACCTGCAGTCCCAGCTCAGCACGGTACGAGGGGCCGGCTCCTGCGGGGAGGGGGCTGCTCCCCTTCCTTCCACCCCCCGCTCCCCCCTGAGCGTGTCCCTCTCCTCTGCCCGCAGAAAGCGGCGCTGGAGGGCACCTTGGCTGACACAGAAGCCCGCTACGGCGCCCAGCTGGCCCAGCTGCAGGGGCTGATCACCGGCGTGGAGGAGCAGCTGGCCGAGCTGCGGTGCGACATGGAGCGCCAGAACCAGGAGTACAGGGTCCTCCTGGACGTCAAATGCCGCCTGGAGCAGGAGATCGCCACGTACCGCCGGCTCCTGGAGGGCGAGGACGCCCAGTACGTGGCGGGGCTTCTCTAGAGAGGGCGGGTTGGGAGGAGACGAGTAATAGCAAAGGAAATAAAAAATGAACAACCTGTGTTCCCTGGAGGATCCTGTGAGCCCGTTTCCTGACCCATGGCCTGCAGCAGGGCCTCCGTTTTCGGTTCCACTGGCTCAGAACAGCCCAGTGGTTATCACTGCACTGCAGCATCCCTGGGATCACTCCCCGTCCCTCCAGTGTCCATGTGACGCTGGGGAAGGAGCAGGTGCCGCTGCTGCTCGTTGCGGCGCAGGCGTGTGCTGCGTCTGTGCCCGAATCCCCGTGGCACACATACAGCCTCAGCATTTTCTGCCTTTAAATTTTGACACCAGGCAGTTTCCAGAAAGCATTTTAATCACATACTGGTGCAAGAAGAAAAGGCGGGGTTTAAAATAATGATTTTGTCTTAGAGACTACTCACTTTTTTTCTGTTGCTGACCATTCTTCCTCTTTCCTCCTCCTGTAGCATGTCTTCCCACTACGTCTCGCAGCCTGTGAAGGAAGGTAAGAACACGTCTTGGCTGAAGGGCTGATCACACATAGCTCTGTCACATCCTTAACCCGGTTCTTAGCAGACTCTCATTTACTCATTTACTACAATTACTATTTTATTTAATTGACATATACCACTCTTACGATATACCAAAATACGGTTCCGAACATTATCTGTCCAGATTGAAATGATACTAAAACATATTTATACTGGGTTTCTGAGGGGGTCGTTGGTCATAGCAAATTTACCCATGAAAATATTTAAGACACTTTTTCTGGTTCCTTCCCTGGAAATAACAGTTCCTTCTTTCTCTGCTGTAGCACCCGTAACTACCCGTCAGATCCGCACCATCTTTGAGGAAGTCCAGGACGGGAAGGTGATTTCCTCCCGTGAGCAGATCACCCAGGCTGCCCACTGAGACGGCGGGCTGGTTTGCCGCACGCCTCGCAGAGCAAAGCAAAAGAAGATTCCAGCCGATGTGCTGTGGCTGTGCGGATCACGAAACGCATCTTCTCCTTTTATCACGCCCCTGCTTCCCTCACGTTTTCTCTAAGCGCGGTGCTGCGCTCCGAAATCAAATAAAGCTTTTCTTCGCACTTGTGCAAACCAGGGTCTTGTCTCGGTGCTCTGAAGAGCCAGGCTGTGCCGCTCCCGGCGCCACAGGACAAAGCTCCTCCTTGGAAGGAGCAACGTTCTCCATCATCGGTGCCTGGACGGTGGGGCCAGGACACCTACGCTCCTGTAAGACCTGAGACCTGGCTGCTTCAGTGAAGGCAGCTGATGTGGTGGAGGTCTAGAGAGGAACTGGTGACGTGGTTGTGGGAGGGGAAACTTGTGGGACTCTTTGGGACTGTGTTTTATCTCAAGATTTAGAACTGGGACTTCCAAAACGAGGTAAAGCGCTGCTTCCCCAGCTGCAACAGCAGAGCTGGAGCTTTTACCTCAGTGACTCCAAGCAAGAATGTGAACACAAACCAGGTTACGCAGCCAGGACCCTGCAAGCAGTTCCCTTCCCAGCTCTGCCTCAGCAGCTGCCGTGCAGTTCGGATAAGCAGCTTTGCAGTAAAATCAAATTAAGCCGTAGATGTGGCAGGGATACACTGGCTGATGCCCCTCCAGAAATACAACTGCAGCTTAGTTGAGTTCTCGCTTCCAAAGGCACCGCTAAAGGGTGAGGAAAACAAGGGAGGGTAAGTGGGGGGTATGGTCTGGAGGAGCAAAAAGATTAAAACCCTTCTGGGAGTTGTTTCTGGCTCTCCCCACTGTCAGTCGCTGTTCCTGACGCAGCAGTTCACGTTGCCGTCAGCTGGCCCAGCCGTTCCTGGAAAGCCAGTTCAGACACATTCTTGGCTGGATTCTGCCACGTTTCGTACTTCATCAGCCCAATGTCTAAATCAATGGGATGATTCAGAGAAGGCTACTGAATGTGTGTACGAATAGAGCTGGCCACGCAGTTTTAAGACTCCTTTCCAGAAAATCTGCCTGGATTTTATGGGGAGATAAGAGATAATTCAGGTTTTTTTTTTTCAAACCATTGAAAGGATCCCGCAGTGATCATCTACACCACAACCAGAGGCGGCAGGGGCAGGAACGCTCGGTCTAGAGGCAGCCCACGCTGCAGCCGTGAGCTCGGCCCGGTGTCGGCGGGGGCTGTATCCCCCCAGCTCACGCGGAGCAGACCCTCCGCGACACGGGCAGGGCATTGGCTGCGCGCAGCAGCCCCGCGCGCAGCAGCCCCGAGCGAGCCGGCTTAAAGCTCTCCCAGCACCCGCCAAACCCACAGCTTTGGGTTTGAAGCTTACCACTGATGAACAGTGAGCTCATTTCCACTCAGATTCCACCAAAGGGCACGTAAACACAGCCCAGTCAAGGAGCGCTGCGGTCAGGAGAGCGGCTCCCGCTGCTGTGCCACTGCACGCACTCCTGCTGCGTCGCGGACCGGCCACCAGCAAGGAACAGGGCACGATTCCTGACCCCAGGCTCTTCCAGCCGCAATGGAATTGTGTGCTCTCCGCTCCCACACCCTTGAAGGAGCCGGAGGGGTGACCCTGAGGGGTGCTCCATGCGCTGAGGGCAGGGGCTGAGCCGCCCCGGCTCAGGCGCCTGAGAAGGGTAAGGGCAGACGCAGCCCCCCGTTAACGCTGGGGGCTTCCCAGGTCACCTCTTAGGGATCCCCCCAGTCTCCTCACGCATGGAGCAGGACCACCAATGCCTCTCACAGCTCCTCCAAGTCCCCCGCGGTGGTCGTGCCCCTCCGGCCGCCACCCTCATGATGCAACACCCGCCGCGGGGATGCTGAAGGTGCCTCGCTGGAATTCATCCTCACTTTGTGCTTTTCTCCTGGAAAAGTCTGGGCACAGCCGCGTCGCTATAGAAACAACAAATAATACTTTGCTAACAAAATCTCCTGCTTTAATTACCCCCGCTGCTGCAAATCGTGAGGGAGGTGTGGAAAAGCGATGCTGATTCTCTCCTGCCTTAAGCATTAATAATTAGGCCCGACCTTAAGGAACCCGCTGAGGAGGGAGCTGCGGGCGGCGGCGTACGCAGACAGGCAGCGGCAGCTTGAGGCAGGTTTCAGAAAGTGGTGTTTTGGTCCAGAAAGATGATTTGACTTCTCAGGCTACACCGAGCTCATTTGACATAAAAGACCACTTTCTAAGGAGACATTAAGGCGTGGCTTTTCAGCTCACTTTAGGGAACTTTCCTATGATAATTCGATATTAGGGTAAGTTTTCTAAGCACACTAAAACAAACAGGGAAGTGGTTTTCTCCAAGTGGTTTCATCTACCGTGTGTTTGGAGCCAGACCTTCATCTCCATTTTCCTCCTGAAGACAGAACTGCACGCTTAAACACCACCGTGCTACCTGGAAATCACTGCTGTGCCACAGAACGGGCATTCTGATTTCGCACGTGCTCATGAAATGGGGGCAGAAGCTCATTTATTAACAGGCAGCCTTTGATTTTTAAAGAGAGCGCGGCACAAACAGTACGCAGTCATTTGTGGTTGTGTTCAATGGGAGGTCATGTAAATAACACCTTAGAATTTTTAATATGTTGGTTTAAGTCTTAATTAACACTTCATTATTTTAATTGCCGCCTTGTGGTATTATCAAAATGCCATAGATATTTTGAGCAATGTGCATTTTTACGGCACGGTGGTTAAATAGGAAACGAAAGATGAAAGAAAAGGCAATTCCGTGTAGAGAAGGAACGCGCCGTTGGCTTGCAGCGCTGTGAGTTACCCATCCCGCAGCCGGTCTGCGGGAAGCTGATCCTTGCTCCTGGCTCACCATTCCCAAAGGCTCCGCTCACGTCAAGGCTGAGGGTCTGGACTTGCGCGGGGGCTCCGCACTGTTTATGTCACTGAGGGTCCCCTTTTTTTGTCACCGCCGCGCTCAGCGAGGACAACCCACGAGTTCTGCCCTTTTCTATCAAGCGGGCGAAGGTGAGGAAATGCAGACAGAAAGCACATTCCTGGGAGCTACGCATCCCAGCCGCCCCCGCGCCGCCGCGCCTCTGCCATCTGCACCTGGGGAGGACGAGCAGGACGTGGGCGTCCGCTGGCTCTGCACCCCATCTCCTGGCGCTCACGCGACACGAAGATGCTGCTGCTGAGAGACTGAACCCGTCCTCCGGCCAGAGCAAACACAGTGGAGATTCCAGTTCTCCAGTTCTCCAAGTCGTACAGCCTTGTCTCCAGTCACCAGTGACAAACAGGAACATCGCCAGCTCTGCTTCTCCACAGCAGCCAGCTCCTGATATTCCAAGGACGCATTCCACTCCTCTCTCATTTCCAGCGTTCTACAGATAGAGGGGAGGGAGTCTTGCCCTTTAAAGATGCTTATAGATCAGAGAATATAGAATCATAGAGCGGTTTGGGTTGGAAGGGACCTTGAAGATCATGTAGTTCCAACCCCCTCCCCTGGGCAGGGGCACCTCCCACCAGAACAGGTCACTCACAGCCCCGTCCAGCCCGGCCTTGGGCACTGCCAGGGGTGGGGCATCCGCAGCCTCTCTGGGCAGCCTGGGCCGGTGTCTCACCACCTCACAGTAAAGAATTTCTTCCTTATATCCAATCTAAACCTACCCTCTTCCAGTTTAAAGCCATTGTCCCTTGTCCTGTCACTACCTGCCCTTCTCAAAAGTCCCTCCCCACCTTCCCTGCAGCCCCCTTTGGGCACTGGGAGCCGCTCTCAGCTCTCCCCGGAGCCTCCTCTTCTCCAGGCTGCACAGCCCCAGCTCTCCCAGCCTGGCCTCACAGCAGAGCTGCTCCAGCAAATGTACCGTTGTTACTTATTTCCATACTCTTTCCCCCCTCCCTTGGCAAATGATCTAAGGAAGAACTTGGCTGTTGGGAAGGGGTTGTTGGGGCCTGTCTGTGAAGAGAGTCAAACAATTCACCGTGTACACACATGAGAAATATCTTCTCCTCCACACCCTGCATTATTAGGTAGTGACACTCAGATTTGTGGTTTCTGCCCGTGACGCAGGTCAGCACTCAGAACAGACAGCGAGCTTGACCATGCCTGCTGCACTCATTTTTTGAGCCTTGTTGCTCCTCAGAGGCAGCTGGTATCTCCCCTGAAGCTCCGTTTACCTGGGAGCTGTAAATTCCAAACTCACCCTGATGTTGTCCTCCCTAGTCACAACTGATTGAGATGTTCATCACAGAAAACGTCGTTAGCACTGGCTGCTAAGCTATGTTACTGTCAACTTTGTGCTTAGAGACCAGGAGCTTTTTTCCTTACGCCCTTCATCTATTTCATGCTATGCCACATTTTTTTCCTGGAGCATCTCATCATTTTTAATTTTTGCCAGATAGCAGCCATTCCCTGCCCTTTCCAAATAGTTTGCCAGGCTCTCATTCCCAAAGAGCAAGATGAAACATCCACACTTCCTGCCTTTTCATATTCCTCCACTCTTGGGTGGTCTCTAAAGCGAACAGAAGAACTGGATGAGCCCTGAAGCACAAACTCCCTTGTAATTGCTTTTTCATTACAGAACATCTCTTCCTTTGAGGATAAAAGAGAGGGCTTGTATTTCCAGGATTGGTAGCCAAATTTCTTCCAGCACCATTGCACTCACGAAACTGCAGAGGTTCAGGGCTTCCCGACACGGCTGTTATCCCTGCAGGAATGCTGCGTGTAAAACCTAAGCAGGGACGGGAAACTGTAGTAGCTGGGACAAAAAGACACCGCAAAAGAGATTCTGACTTACTCCATGGAAAGGCTGCCCGAGAAGCTGTGTTTCAGAGCCAGCAGTACCAAGCAGCATTAAAATGTAGCCTTGAGCAAGGAGTCTCCTACTTTGAATCACACCTGACTATTTACCTGGAAATGGAAGAAGCAGAAAGACGCCCTTTGTGAGAGAAAAAGCTTCTAGTGACAAAAAGCATTAATAGAACAAAGGTAAAAATGACGATTCTGGAAGTTGGCTCAGGTTTTAGGAGTGACGAAAATCATTGGGAATGCAGCAGAAAAAAAAAAAAATGCGGCAGGAACGCCTCCTGGCCAGGTATAAAGGGCTCCAAGCCAGGGGGAAGCCAGCACTCGCTGTCTGCGCTGCCGAGCCGCCCGTCTCTCTCCAGCCCTCCCGCCGCCGCCAGCCTTCGCCATGAGCACCACTGTCAGGCAATACTCCTCCTCCACCTCCCTGAAGGGATTCGGGGGCCTGGCTGGAGGCTCCAGCAGGCTTTCCTCCGTGCGCGTCGGGGGAGGAGGGTACAGAGCCCCCAGCGTCCACGGAGGCTCCGGCAGCTACTCTGTCTCTTCCCGCATCGTCTCGGGGCTGGGAAGTGGCTACGGGGGCAGCTACTGCAGCAGCGTAGGAGGGGGCCTCGGCGGTGGCTTTGGGGGTAGCTATGGGGCTGGCTTTGGGGCTGGCTTTGGGGCTGGCTTTGGAGGCGGCTTTGGAGGCGGCGATGGCATCCTCCCGGCTGGCGAAAAGGAGACGATGCAGAACCTGAACGACCGCCTGGCTGCCTACCTGGACAAAGTGCGCGCGCTGGAGGAGGCCAACACCGACCTGGAGGTCAAGATCAGGGAATGGTACAAGAAGCAGGGACCTGGCCCGGAGCGCGACTACAGCCCCTACTACAGGACCATCGAGGAGCTCAGGAACAAGGTAGGATGCTGTGCTTACCAAGACATCTTCATTAAAGTAACGTTTAAAATGATGACCCTGTTTCTAAAAGCTGAAAGGAAAAGTATTAACAAATGACAGGCAATTGGTCGGAGATGGAAAAGCAGAAAGCATTCTTAGAAATAACAGTCATAATTGATAAGCAGCAGTTTCTTGATCACATCCTCCACAAGGCACAGAGATGGGTTTCCTATGGACTGTGTCAGTGTAGGGACAAAGACGGGGCAGGAAAGCAGGGGTCAGAAGCCACCAGACCCTGGTTCAGGTTACCTGATGCCGCAGGGCGCGTGCCGCCACACCAGGCGCTTCCTGACGCGACCCACGCCCCAGGTACGCGCTCCCTCTGCCAGGCTGCTGATTAAGCACTCCGCAGGCAGGGGCTCGTTATCTCTTCCTTCACTCCTGAATGATCTGCAAACAGAGATGCTAAGTCGTTCTCATCAGTATCCCACAAATCAGATCCTTTCTAGCCTGATAGGACGCTCAAGGGAGGGGTTAAAAAGGAAAGAAACGGCCCTACAGGATGGTTGTTCTTTGGGAGTGCAAACCCAGGCACAAATGAAAAGCCAAGAGTCAGAAGATGCTGGGCTGGGGGAGGTGGCTTCAGAGGTGGTGAAGTCAGGCGCACGCCCTGCTCTGAAATGCAGTAGATAAAACCATGGCCAAGCCCATTTCTTTATTCTTAGCAGCTCCCTGGCTGATTTTAGGCAAATGTCCTCAAACAAAAGCACCAGAATTTGTCCTTCCCTTCCTACCCTGCCACGCTGTCCTCCCTCTGCCCACATTACTCATGAGCTGATTGCCTGGTCCCTCACCACTGCCTACGCGAGGTGACAGCATCCCTAGAGAGCGCAGGTTGTGACAGCATCCCTAGAGAGCGCAGGTGGAGGTGACAGCATCCCTAGAGAGCGCAGGTGGAGGTGACAGCATCCCTAGAGAGCGCAGGCCGCACTGGAGGGACGGAGGCGTGGGTGGGCCATGACGATACCTGGTCCGTGAGAGCCAGTGCCAGCGAAATGGGGCAGCAGCCGCTGACGGGCGCGGGGGTCAACTGCTGGGACAAATCACACACCTAGAATTTCTCAGCTCTTTAGCTCTTCTCTCCACTTTGGGGTGAAGGGCTCTTGCCTTGATATGCAAAACCTCCATGCAAATTCCAGCTTGTCAGGCACGCTCCGATCCGGAGCACAGAAACCTGTGGAGGCAGAAGCTGTCTCCAGATCTGAGCGATGGTCTCACAGAAACCCTCTGCCCATGATCCGGAGGGAGGCAGACCCTTCCTGCACCGCAGCTGGGAAATTACCACATCAATATTCCTGGATTATTGCTTGGATATCCCCTGGAGCATCAGAACTCAGTGAGAGCTTTTCATTAGCTTGTGGCTACAGAAATTGCTGCTCATTAAATGGCCAATCATTTTCAATTTCCCAGACCAAACATTTGCACCTCAGGTGTAATTACAAAAGCGAAACGATTTAGGCACAAGGCGCTCCTTCCTCAGCCCTTTTTGCTTTCTCAGCTGGGCTGTTGGGCATGGCCAGACACAGCCCCGAGCGCCGGCAGGACCGAGACGCCGCTCTGGCAGGGGGAACAGGCTGTGGCACGTGTGGCCTTCGCACGGCCGGATCGGTGCCGACGGGAGCCTGAGCAGGAGCATCCCATCTCTCTCTCCGCAGAGTCCCCGGGGAAGTTCAGCCCAGCAGGCAGGAGGTTCAGCGCCGCCCCACTCCTTCTGAACGGGAACTCAGGCAGAAGCACATCATTTTTTGGAACTACTTTTTCACTCTTTGGCTTTCTTTTATCCCTTCCCAGATTCTTGCTGCAACTGTTGAAAATGCCAACATCGTCCTACAGATTGACAATGCCAGGCTGGCAGCTGATGACTTCAGAACCAAGTAAGTCCAATGTCTTCAAGAGTTCTTCTGAGATGGGAGGGAAAAGCCGGTCAGTTCAGGGCCGTTCTTTGCTTTCTGCAACTGAAGATACTCCACCGGGTCACTGCTCACTACAAGTGCTGGACCCAGCGCTGCTGGGACATTTCGGCACCGTGAAGAGCCACGCATGCACATTTAATAAAAGATGCTGGGCAGAAACTTCCTTCCCCAAGGCAGGGAAGGAAACAAGAAGAAAAAACCTGTATCAACTGGGCTCCACGGTGCGACCGCGTCTGTCTGTCCCCAGGTTTGAGACGGAGCAGGCTCTGCGCCTGAGCGTGGAGGCCGACATCAACGGCCTGCGCAGGGTCCTGGATGAGCTGACCCTGGCCAGAGCTGACCTGGAGATGCAGATCGAGAACCTGAAGGAGGAGCTGGCCTACCTCAAGAAGAACCACGAGGAGGTGAGCGCAGAGCCAGGCTCAAACTGGGACGTACAAAATGCACACTGTGCACAATGGAAAGCATCAGGTCAGATGTGTGGACTGACTGCAATTAGGGCTGTTGGGAGACACTCGAGGGGAGAAGGAGGAGGGAAACGATCTCAGGGGAAGGTCTGTGGGGTTCGTGTGCTAGGGGCAAATAAGAAATTTGCCATGATGGGATGTCCCTGCTCCTGGCAGGGGGGTTGGACTAGATGACCTTTGAAGGTCCCTTCCAACCCCAACCATTCTGTGATTCTATGATTCTAATATACTGATTTCACCATGACATGTATCACGTGTCTCTCTTCTGCCAGGAAATGAATGCCCTGCGCGGGCAAGTGGGTGGAGAGATCAGCGTGGAGATGGACGCTGCTCCTGGAATCGACCTCACCAAGATCCTGGCTGAGATGAGGGAGCAGTACGAGAGCCTGGCGGACAAGAACCGCAGGGACGCCGAGCAGTGGTTCTTCAGCAAGGTGGGCTGGCTCGCCGGCAGCGCAGCGGGGAGCACAGGACCCCGGGCCGTGCCCGCTCACGGGTGCTGGAACGGCACGGCTTTGCCTTGTTGCAGACGGAAGAGCTGAACCGGGAGGTGGCCATCAACACGGAGCAGCTTCAGAGCGGCAAGACGGAGATCACAGAGCTACGACGCACCATCCAGAGCCTGGAGATCGACCTGCAGTCCCAGCTCAGCACGGTACGAGGGGCCGGCTCCTGCGGGGAGGGGGCTGCTCCCCTTCCTTCCACCCCCCGCTCCCCCCTGAGCGCGTCCCTCTCCTCTGCCCGCAGAAAGCGGCGCTGGAGGGCACCTTGGCTGACACAGAAGCCCGCTACGGCGCCCAGCTGGCCCAGCTGCAGGGGCTGATCACCGGCGTGGAGGAGCAGCTGGCCGAGCTGCGGTGCGACATGGAGCGCCAGAACCAGGAGTACAGGGTCCTCCTGGACGTCAAATGCCGCCTGGAGCAGGAGATCGCCACGTACCGCCGGCTCCTGGAGGGCGAGGACGCCCAGTACGTGGCGGGGCTTCTC
>WHYT01016651.1:62923-99001 GCA_009806455.1 Tetrax tetrax | reverse complement strand
GAGGGGCCGGCTCCTGCGGGGAGGGGGCTGCTCCCCTTCCTTCCACCCCCCGCTCCCCCCTGAGCGTGTCCCTCTCCTCTGCCCGCAGAAAGCGGCGCTGGAGGGCACCTTGGCTGACACAGAAGCCCGCTACGGCGCCCAGCTGGCCCAGCTGCAGGGGCTGATCACCGGCGTGGAGGAGCAGCTGGCCGAGCTGCGGTGCGACATGGAGCGCCAGAACCAGGAGTACAGGGTCCTCCTGGACGTCAAATGCCGCCTGGAGCAGGAGATCGCCACGTACCGCCGGCTCCTGGAGGGCGAGGACGCCCAGTACGTGGCGGGGCTTCTCTAGGGAGGGCGGGTTGGGAGGAC
Organism: Tetrax tetrax; assembly: GCA_009806455.1. Classification (NCBI taxonomy): domain Eukaryota; kingdom Metazoa; phylum Chordata; class Aves; order Otidiformes; family Otididae; genus Tetrax; species Tetrax tetrax. Next base: position 98,650 of record WHYT01016651.1, on the reverse strand, counting down.
ACACGTGCTAGACACAAAACATGCTGGCTGGAGTCTCAGTCCGATCGCAGTTTTCAGGGTTCATCGTGTTCCTTCCAGCCACGGATGCCAGTGAGATGCTGTCACGGGCATCTTTCACTGCTGGAAGGGGCAGTGGTCCCTGTCCCCCCCCCGGAGACACCAAGTGAAGCAGTGCCTTTAGCCATCACTATGAGACTGTTCTCTTTTCCTCCTGCTTGAATATAGAGCCTGTATAACAACAAAAAAGGATTTTGTCCCTAACTTCTCTTGTTTTTCTCCTTCTCTTGTAGCATCTCTTCCCAGTATTCCTCCGCTACGGCCTCACACTCCGGCAGAGATGGTAAGAACCTCTCTTGCTACGCGATTATAACCAGCTCTGAGACATGCTTTTAGGGCAGCTGCCGGACCAGCGGAGTGAAAATCACTCCTCGGGCACGCCGTGCTGCCTCGCTGGCTCAATCAGAGTGACAGGAGTTAAGAGAGCTTGTGCGCCTCTTACAACTGCTAACCACAGGAACAGGCTGGCACTGTACCACTGGAACGATTTGCCCTAAATTGGCCTTGTGGTTGAGCAGCCAGCGCTCCGGCTTCACACAGACCTGAAAAATCAAGCGACACTGTACTTTTAGGGAATCGGCCTTTTGCCTTCTTGAGCTTTCCCACCAGCCTGGCTCTGCCCTCTTCCTTGCAGGCTGGTTTAAAGCAGCGTTTTCCAGCACCTTGTGGAATTTCCCATTAAGAACATGCAACATCTGACAATGTCTGATCATTAAGAACTTTCCCTCCTTCCCGCCCCCTGAATAATTGTCCTCTGCTTTCATTCTGCAGTCATGACAACTTCCCGCCAGGTCCGCACCATCGTTGAGGAGGTGCAGGACGGGAAGGTGGTCTCCTCCCGGGAGCAGGTTGCGCTCACCACGCGCTAGGAGAGCCGGCAGCCCTGGGGACCCTCGACCCCGGGCTCAGGGGCGCGGCGAGCTGGACCCAGCACCGGCCATGTGTGATGGGGCTGTGTCGCAGACAGCAGTCAGCTTCATTCATCTGCTCCTCCCTCCTGTATCACCCTAATTCGATGGGGGTGCCATCGTGCACTCTGTACACGTTTAATAAAGCTTTTTCTCCTCGTTCCTGCAACTGCAGACTTGTCTCTCACTGATACGCGATCCCTCAAAGCCTCGGGGTTGTCTGTTCGTGCCAGGGAAAGTCCTAAGAAACCACAAGAAGCAGTCAGCGAGAGGAAGGGAATGGAGGGATATGGGTTCCACCTGGAGCACAAATCATTTCAGACAGCTTTTTCTACTGACCTCATTGCTCAGAAATATATGGGACCTGCTGAGACAGAAACCACGTAAGCCTGATACAAAATTAGGGCAATGATGGAAGGGTGATCTTTAAGGTCTACGAGCCACACAACTGATAATTAAAGCCAAGAAAATAAAGCTCAGTTCTCTAACCTTTGGCATCCTAAGAACCCCTTTCTCCTGTAAGCTGAACTTAAATGACTTCAGCCAGGCTACCGCTGTCACCGGTACCCTTCCGAGGCACGCGCACGACTCCAGGCTGGTTGGCCAATCCTATACACACTTGCCTGCTGTCTTATTTGTCTGACTTTAAATCACACGATCAGGCACACCGTACAAAAAGTTTGTACAGCTCTTTTCTTGCTGCCCGAGGCCTGCACTTAACAGGTCCTAAAACAACCATTGCTTAATCCGCAGAGGGATGAGTAGCAGTCACTTTTTATCGCGATGGCATCTGGCAGATCGCTGCTGAAATCCTTGAAACGCACGAGCCAGTCATCGTACGTCAACAACGTCTGCGGGCAAGCTGCCATTCAGGATTAAGTGATGCAACTCGTGCCAGGGACCGCATTTGCCTTTGCCCACTCACTGCCTGGAGTCACAGGAACCAACGGATGTGGGAGTGGTCGCACATTCACCGAGCGTGCCTCGTGGCCGAGGGAGAGGAAATCATTTTAGACCCAAAAACCCAACGGAACCACTTAGATCCAATGTCATGTTTCCTAGCCAGTGGTACTTGGGAGCTCTGTCCAGTCTTGGACCATGGCCTCCTCTTCATCACTCACGTCAAGAGCACAGATTTGGGCCTTAGACAAAAGGAAAAGGTAGCAGTTCGCAGTAAATCAACTTCCCTTTGCTCATAATGATGTACAAGGGGCTTCTGCTGAAGTTAAGCACCTTTGTCTCTGGGATTATTACTGGTGATTTATTCTCCAGCCTCCACAAAGGCATGACGCTCCGTGGTGGACAATTACAGAGGCACGCGCCCTGGCCTGAAGAGCCTCTTGAAAAGAGTTGATGACGCTATGCTGGGCATGACAAGACAAAGGAGAAGGAAGGTGATCCAGTAAGTGGGGAACCTGCCAGGGCTTTCCAGAAAAGGGAGTGTGGAGAGACGTTATCAGTCGGTATGATTGTTTAGCAATTACAGAAAAGGGAAGGAAATGCAACACAGAGGAGAGCGCAAAGGTCATTGACTGCATCATTCTTTTCTCTTTGCTGGAATAACAGACTTTCTTTGCAGAAACAGGAAATCTTCCAACTCAATTGAGCTAGAGCCATCTCAAAAATAAAAACTAGATCAAGAAAAAATGTCATTTACCATCAAGCTGTCTCAGACTGTGGTGACGGGCAAGGGTGCAGGCTGGAAATTCTGACTGAACTGCAAATGTGCCGGATTTTTGCCATCAGAAGAGTCGTTATATTCCAGTTTTAAGTGGCAGCTTTTTCACTCTTGAACCATCTGCAGAACTGTATGAATCCAGAAAGGCTTTCTGAAAACCACAACGGATTAAATATAAGCAGGAGGCTAAAAGAAGGTGCCAGTTCAAGAGCATCTGGCTCTGCTGGCAGCACAGCACGGCACGGCCACTTCTGCAGCCAAAGGGACACAGGGGAGAAATTGATCAAGCAGGATATTGAGTTATCTTTGCTATCTGTCACCAGAGCTGACACCCACTTACATCTGCCAGCAGGAACGGCCTGAAGTGAAGCCCTGAGAAGACCTGGGAGAGCTGCTGGAAAGCCCAGGTTTGTAATCAGTTGATTCAGTTCCATGGGAGAGGAATCTTATCAGGAGTTTTCCTTATTCATCAGCATATATTTGCATCAAGGAAAAAGACTTAAATTCTGCAGACAGCTCTGTATAACCCCATTATCATAAACGAGGGAGACATCCAAGCTCAGCATGGAAGTAATCACCGTGTTAGATTACAGTGCTCGGAAGAAGGAAAATATCACATCACTACTACGCAATTTGTTTGTTGTTATTACTCTTTGCTACACAGTTTGTATCTGTGAAACACGGACAAATTACCACATCCAAGAGAGGGACAAACATCGTCTTTGGAAAGCGTTTTTCACGTTTTCTGCAAGACGCCAGCACAAGAAGAAAAGCCCGGCTAGGATTCAGCAAGGAGTTCCAGGAGCAAGTCCTCAGTGAATACTGGTGGAACTTTAATGGGCAAACAAAAACCAAGAACATCCTTGAAAGGTGTTTCACCAGCTGAGACGCAGAGAAATACTCAGGACGTGCCAGTGTCAAACATTCTGTAATAGCAGGAATACTTACACGGAATAATACGCAAAATCAGTGTCACATTTCCAATCTTCAAAGTGCCGTGTTGGCATCAGATGGTTGCTGCTGCAGTGCCCTCAAGAAGGAGGATGGCTGCTGTTATGGTTTCCATTCTACAAAGCATGAAATTGAGATTGGAGAAGCTGAACGCTTTGCCTAGAGTGACTTGCAAAGCTGGGATCAGAACCCTGGAGCGTCCGGTGCTATCAGCAAGACGCAGATCAGTTTCGGTACGGCCAATAACGCACGGAAAAACAGTGGCATGACAATGACACCAGCAGCTAGATAAGTAAATACCTTGTAAATAGCAAACACAGGAATTTTCCCGAGGTGAAACACGGAAACGTAGCTGGGAATGGGGAGGCAGGAGCTAGGGCTGCTGGCAGGGCTCCCGGTAAGGCGGGGGACACACGCAAGGCCAGGCTGGCGCGGTTGGGCTGCCGGTGTCTGGCTCTCTCTTCCCTCGCCCGGCTCTCCCTGGGCGCTGCTTCCAGCCCAAACCCCAGCTGGGGCCGGCAGTCACCTCGGGTGATGGGCAGCAGCCGGGGCACCGCAGGGACGCAGGGGTCTGCGTCCGAGTCACTGAGTCTCCAGGGAAGTTCTCCTGGACAGGAGAACAGCTAGTGACTCAGGGGATGTTTGTAATAACATGAAACGCTGGATCTCCTTCTTGGGGGCACATTAAACTTCCTGTACTTCATAGGCATCAGCTTAGGAAACAATTTTAAGCCTGAAAATATCCTGAGACTGGCAAAGGTCTTCCCTCCAGGGAAATCTAATCTTTCTTTCTCATTTTCATTCCTCCTTTGAAGCTGCTCGTTTTGTACGGCAGAACAACCCTTGGGAAGAACTCCACAGCGCCCATCCCCTACCACCGTCCCGCTCTCCCCTCCACAGCACAGCACGAGGCGCAGATGCAAAGCTGCAGTTTAATTCCTTTCCTTCTAGTTTTTACCAAGTTGATTAAATAGCAACAGCACCTTTGCCTCGGGGAGGCTTTTCTGCTCATTTCTTACTTGAAGTGATAATTTTTCCTTGCTGTTTCTGAAATGCCTGCTGGAAACCCTCGTAAGCCGTCGTCTCTCTCCCCCTCCGTCGTTTCTCTCCCCCTCCGACTCCCTCGGGGCACAACGCTGCCTGCTCCCAAGTCACCCAAGGACGCTCGTCAGAGGCATTGCCCCTGGCTGGCTACAGGGCTGCAGTGAGCAAATTTCCGTCTGTAGACTCCAGGCTGGAAGTCAATAAAAGTTAATTCCGGAAAAAGCCTTCCATTATGCATGTAGATGCTGTCATTAACAGATCTCCTCATTAAAAAAATGGAAATCTCTTTGAATAAAATGAAGATGTGAGTGCTGGCAGGTCCTGAGCCATGCTCTGGTGTAAAACTAGAGCTGGGCTTAATAAAAATTCCAACTTTTGGAAAGGAAAAAGCTACCATGAAGAACATACGAACCCAGTAAAATCAAGACTGAAATTATTCTCCTTTCCAAACGCTATAGAAATTGTAATCACCTTTGGTTACAGAGACCTACGGCAAGGTCTGAAGGTCGGAAAGGAAGAAGGAACGGGGACCGCTCTGCTTAGTTTTCAATAATTGAACAAAACCCAGACTCATTAACGTTTGAATTTTTCTCATTGAAAAATGAAGGACTATGTATCAGAATTACATTTTAGCTCAGCATTAATTTTAAACTTCTATGGAAAAAAGCCAGATTCCAACCAGTCCTGCTCCTGACGCACTCCTGCTCCGGCGGCGCGAGCAGCCCCGGGGCCGCAGCTGGGCTCCACGGCAGAGGTGCCTGGTCCTGACCGCGCCGCAGCCTCCGCTCGGCATCTCGCCGCCCCCGAGGCACGCCGCGGCACCACGGCGCAGGCTTCGCTCGCTAATTACGGACGTAACAAAGGATGGACATACACAGAACCCACACCACATGTAAGGCGTCTGGATTTGCAGTGTCAAGATAAAATCAAGACTAATGGACTCACCCAAATGGCATAGGCAATATTCCCGAAGCCGGCTGCACCTGACGCGCCCTTCATGTGATGTGTCCAGGTGACCTGGATGCCAAAACCAACGCTGAACAACACCTGGGTGAAAGTCAGCCAATATTAGCATGGCTGTATTAATATTGCTAATAAAATGAAAGATTCAGATGACAAAACATTTTAATTATTTCCCTTCTTCCTCAATTCAGCATTCCAAGACTAAAAAAATAGGTTTAATATCTTTTAAAAATGCTCTTTCCTGGTGTATTTTCTAAATATAACACATTTCCCCAAGATTATATTTGGAGAATTTCCATGGCGCCGCTTGGAACAGAGTCAGAACGATACAGGATGAGGCTGCTTCAGAAATTCTCCACGTTACTGTTTTAGAAATCTTACGAAACACCTTATGTAGCCGCTCTCGCTTGGCGGTGAATATTCATAGCTAACCGCAACATTTGGTACTCAGGAAATGTCCTTTTCTCTTTTCTTTTGGATAAATATTTGAATATTTTTTTCTGCCCTGGAAAGCAGCAAAACAAATATCATGGGATCTCCCCTCTGAAAGGGGATGTTTGCATGCAAGCAGGAGAAAGAGAAGTAGCAAACGATCACTCCAGTGCAGTATTTCTCTGTGCTCTCTGAGAGAAAAGCATTTTGGGGTCCAACGACCCAGATCCTGGCAGGTTCTCACTCAACTGACGGCCACGCAGAACGGGACGGGCCCTCGCTGCAGCGCGCTGACGGAGAAAGGCAGGGTGGTCTCCTGGCTCCCGTCCCGGGGACCGCGGGGCAGCCGAACGAGGAGGCACCTTCGCTTCTGGTGGCAAAGGGGTCGAACAGGCTCCGGCAGATGGGACGGCTTTCCCACAGCTTTCACTTTCCGGGCAGACTCGCCCACGTCAGGGGTGGATAATTGCTATGATGTTTCATTCCCCGGGCACTCTCGGGCATCGTCGGGTTTTTTTTGTGTCACTGTTGTTTAGTTGTCATCACAAGTCAGACCTGATGATTCAGGAAGTAACATTTTTGATGTAGTTTTGAAACACGCTTCTGTTAACCAAAGCATCTTTCTGTTGTGGGATTTCTGGAGACAAACGCCTTTGGGGAAATATTTCCGGCTGAAAAAAAAAAAAAAATACTAGCCAGGTCACAAGGAGGAAGAATAAACAGCCCTTCTCTGGTGGCAACATCCAGGAGGAATGGTATAAATAGAGGACTGTGGGGACAGAGGGATCACAATCAGATCCCGCAGCAATCCGCGCAGCGCGCCTTGGGCTCCGCGTCGGATCCTGGTGCTCTCAGTATGAGCTGCGCCGTCAGGCAGGTCGTTACCGCCTGTTCCCAAGGCAGGAGCAGCGCCGGCAGCTCTGCGGCTGGTAGTGGAAGAAAGGTCTCCTCCGCCTCCTCGGGAAGACAGGCTGCCTATGACTTAGGTGGTGCGGTTGGCAATTTTTCCGGTGGCAGTTTAAGCGAGGGATTGCTTGGGAAGCAGCTGAGTGCCGGCAGTGCTACCGGTGGGAGCTTTGGAGCTACCCAGAGGGCTTGTTCTGCCCTTGGATTCGGCGGCGGAGGCATCTGCACTCGTGGTGGTTTCACCAGGGCCAGCGCGGGCTGCAGCGATGGGATCTTATTCGCTAATAACGAAAAGGCGACGATGCAGAACCTCAACGACCGCCTGGCCTCCTACCTGGACAAGGTGCGGCTCCTGGAAGGAGACAACGCCGACCTCGAGTGCAAGATCAGGGAGTGGTACGCCAAGGTAGGGCCCAGCTGCGAACCACGGGACTACAGCTGCTTCCATAAGGAAATCGAAGACCTTCAGAACCAGGTAAACCATTGTTTTTCAAGAATGTTCTAGGATTTCTTTGGGCTTTGCTTTCACCTGTGGCTGGACCGATGCCGAATGGCAGAGGCAACGTCTATCCCTCCGGCTGTGCCCATGGAGCAATGGTTTATAGGAAACAGATGGCGTGAGGGAGGAGGACACCGCGTTTACAGAGAACTGGAGTTTCAGCACAGCCTGCTCCACCAACCTGGCACGGTTTCCCCAGTGTAACGCTATCTAACTGATAAATAATCCCGGTATATGGAATCATTACAAAGCAAGTGGGTTGTGTTACCCCAGAGGAGGGGTTTCCTCCAGGGCCTTCTGCAGCCAGAGGAAGCCACGAGCCCAAATCTCTCTCCTGTGTTTTCTTTTCCAGATCCTGTGCGCGGCCATGGAGACGAACAAAATCCTTCTGAACATCGATAACAACAGGATGACTGCCGATGACTTCAGAGTGAAGTGAGTACGGTCCCATGCCAGGTGAGGGGTTCACACGGCCCGTGGAAGGGCAGGGGAGCGATGGTGGTGGGGAAATCCCAGCCCTCTCGCCGTGCTGCCAAATTTAAACGAGACGCAGGGCTATCACTGACGTGGCCCTAGCATTGCACGCCTGAAGGAGGAGAACTCCGTCTGAATTTTTTCCACACAAACTCAACTCAAGGCCACGGTTTGCTGACCTTTCTTTGTTGCCTGTGCCTTAAGGTACGAGACTGAGTGCGGTCTCCGGCAAAACGTGGATGCAGACATTTGCAACTTGCGCCCTGTCCTGGATCAGCTGGCCAGCTGCAAGACCGACCTGCAGCTACAGTGCGAGGCGTTGACGGAGGAGATGTGCTGTCTCAAGACGAACCACGAGGAGGTCAGATTGCCCCTTGCTCTTAGAGAAATAAGGAGAAAGACGAAGGAAAGGCCTCCTGAGTGTCGGTATCACTGATACGGTGCACGTGTTGTCTGCAGGAAATGAACTGTCTCAGGAAACAGGCGACCGGAGATGTGAGCGTGGAGGTCAACGCCTGCCCCGGCCCAGACCTGAGGAAGATCCTGGAGGATCTGAGGTGCCAGTACGAAACGCTAATGGAGCGCAACCGCAAAGAGACTGAGCAGTGGTATGCCTGCAAGGTACTATAGACACACAGAGCTCTACCCTACTCTGTCTGCTGCGGGAAAAGGGAAAAATGAGAGATTAGAACACTGACTGGAGATGGCTGAGTGTCAGCAATTCTGTCATGGATGCGGCTCAGCATCTAATTGTACAGCCCAGTTTCAGTGTCCTTCTGTCGATGGCAGAGGGGCCACTGCATGGTGTTACAGGGTCACAGGGGAATAAATGGGGGGCTTCAGGTTTGGAAATCCTCGGGTGCACTGCGGGGCACGCACAAGAAGGGTGGTGAAGCCCCTGCCACGATGAGACGTGGTGGCGAGCTGAGGAAAGGGGCGCGCTTTTCTAACTTTGCAGGTGGAGGAGGTGAATCTGGAGGTCATCACAAGCAGCCAGGAGATCGAGTCGAGCAACAAACAGGTCACTGAGCTGAGACGTCAGCTGCAAGCCTTGGAAATCAACGTACAGGCCCAGCTCACCATGGTAGGTGATGCCACTACAACTCACAGCTCAGACTCCCCAGCTCTCTGGAGAAAGCTGCGTGACTGGAGTCGCGCCTGCACCCAGACGGGCTGAGCTCGCAGCATCCCCAGGTACCTCTGTGTTCTTTCCATTCTCAGAAAGAAAACCTGGAATCCTCTTTAGCGGAAACCGAATTTCGCTACAACAAATACCTGGCTGAGCTCCAGAGCCAGATCTCCTGCGTGGAGCAGCGGCTGGCTGAAATCCGGGCAGAAATGGAGTGCCAGAACCAGGAATACAAGACCCTCCTGGACGTCAAATGCCGCTTGGAGCAGGAGATCCAGACCTACCACTGCCTGCTGGAGGGGGGACAGCACGACATCATGTACGCAGGCCACGGACAGACCCGGGCCCAGTAAAATCTCTGCTTTCACTTACAGGGATAGGAAAATTGGTGATACAAATGGTGAAAGCAACCCTGCGGTGAGGAACGCGTACCGACCTGTTACCAGACAGGGCCTGTTAGCAAACCGCGAGGCGTTTGAGGATTTGGCTCTGAGAAATGTCCGGAGCGCAGGCCCCAGGCCATTCCCCACGCTTGGCCCAGGGGAGGCAGCCAGGAGAGGCCCCGCAGCCACCCCGGCGAGACGCAGCGCCGCAGCTCGTCAGAGGGCGGCCTTCACCGGCAGCGGGGCCCGGTCGTTAATGAGCGCCGCCATTTACCTGAGCTTATTGGCTTCGCCACAGCCAGACAGGGTTTGGGATTGGCAGTTAAATTAACTGAAAGAATAAATTAATGAAACATTTTCAGTTTCACACAGCGATTTTAATTAAAGCTTGGGGAAATTTAATTTGTATGCAAAGCCGTCGGCTCTTCCCTGCCTCCCATTGCCTGAGATTTTGAAAGGCTGAGGCGTGCTGGTAATCTCATAAATGGCTGCAAACACTCACAACCGGCCTGAGCACCCACCCGCTCCCAGTTTGGAAAAGGAGGTATTTTACTGGCAGTGCCCTGAGGTGGGCTCTCCTGGACTCTCCGGTCCTAAATTAGTTACAGGAAAAATCGGGGTTTGTTCCAGTTGTGGATGAATTGACACCGCCAGAGCTTCTGTCAGAGCCCGGGGTGACCCTGAGCGTCCAGAGGAAAAGCAGTGGCTGTCACCAGACAGACAGGATGGCGGATGTGCTAATTGCTGCTCTTAATCACCCTCCTGGTTCAAAGGGGAAATGTGACTGCAGAGACACAGCTGAAGCCAGTGCTGTGAGCAGGTCCCGGGGCAGATCTCCAGGGTGGGAAGGACGGGGCTTGTCTTACTGGTGCTGTTTCCTTTCCACAGAGGGCCGGTGGGAAGAGGAGCCCCTGCACCATCAGCTGGAAGAAGCGGTGGGCTTAAAGCCGGCCTGTGTCAGCCATGCCTGCCCTGAGCTCCGGGTGAGGACGTGGAAGGTGAGGTGTCCTCCGCGAGTGCGACCGTGAGCGGCGTCTCTGGTCCTCCTGTGTACCCAGGGAAGAGGAGGATGAGAGAGCTCCAGGCTTTTCTGGGTGAAGGGGGGCTGGAGACGGTTTCTTTCTCTTGGAGAGAGGCAGTGCAGGATGTCAGACGAGCAGGACCGGTGGTGGTGGTAGAGCATTACTCGAGCTACGGTGGAAAGCGGCGGCAAGGGATACAGCTATGGGGCATTTATAAACAAGAGCTAGATGACCTTTCAAGGTCCCTTCCATCCCTAACTGTGCTATGATTCTATGGATAGAAAGTCCCTTTGACACTGGGGGTTACCAGCAGTAAACGTGCCTGCGTAAGGCCTCCAGCACAACAGGAAAACGGGGAATGGGTGGGGGGAATCAGTGTCAGCCATGAATCTTTCACCAAGTATACAAAATGAAGCAAGCTGGGGAGAAGAGGGAAAATAAAGGTCAGTGCCGGAGCAAGGGGGATGTAAGAGAAGCCCAAGCGGTGCGTGACAGAGTAATGCTTCCTGCTCTCCCTCGGCAGGTCGCTGCAGACAGGAGAGCTTCCCTGCCAGCCCCGCTGCACGCCCCCTGAGGAGGTCTCTCCAGAACAAACCATTTGGAAAAAGCAAGGCAAAAATAACCTGACAGTGCTCAGTTCTGCTTCTAGCACCCCTCAGAAGGGGCTTTGCAGAACGGCTGCCTTCCTGCCACCCACGCTGCCCGCTGTCTTCATCCTGATGCTGCTTCGATCCAAACCCCGGTCTTCACCCGGGCTAATCTGTTTGGCGGTCAGTTGTCTGACAACTACCACAGCTTGTCTCTAATAAAACTCTGCTACTACTGACATAGTCTGGAACCTGAGAAATAATTTCCACGAGTAAATTAACATAAAAGTATTTAAAAAAATGTTGTGCGAGTAGTCATATTTATCCTACACCTTTGGTTAGAAATCCACCTTTGATCTATATCCACAAAGCCATCATCCCAAGGGAAAAAGAAAAATAAGGAATGTTCCCATCTGCCCCACTGCTCCTGCTGAATTCAGCGGCTGCAGGAGGGTGGAGGAAAGGGGCCAGGTGATGCTGTGGAAAGGGACATTTGCTACTGGAGGAGAAAGCATGAGCTGAGACATGAAGTAGAAGGTGATGAGGGAAAAAAGCGTTCAGGGAGGCTGGACAGAGTGCAGGGAAGGAGTTTCAAAGCAGTCTGACTGAGGATCTTCTATTGAAAGAGACTTCTGAGAGAAAATTGAGTTTTCATTAAGGTAGGTGTGGGCTAATATAATATAATATAATATACTATAATATAGAACACCTTTGAGTTAATATGAATGTGCAGTAGCAGGATAAAATCAAGCACAACAAGTTTTCCCAAATAATACCGAAGCAGTAATTTTGAAAGCAAGGCTCTGCTGGACTTGACACACCCTTCTAGTGGAGGAATCCGATTCCCAGAGAAAATGCTAAATGCAGAACCTCGAAATGGATTTAAAAAAAAAGCCGAACAGGAATAACCAGCTGGCAACATGTGGGAAGATAAAAGGGTGAGACAAATTAATAAGTGGGAGATAATTTTTTTTAGAAGTAAGATACAATAAACAGCCAGAAAAAAAAGAGATGCCAGTATTTTGTTACCACAGAGAAAGGAATTACAAACACATCCAGGAGCACAACCACATTTTGCTGCTTCTGCAAGCAAAGACTCAAGACCCAGCCTGCCCCTCCCCGCTGGCAGCAGAACCCAGCCAACGCGCCAGACGGGCCGTGACCGGCCCTGCAATCCGTGCTCCCCACGGCCTGGCTCTGTCACCCCTTTCTGTAACGAAATACTGGATGGGTCTGACGACCAGCCTTCTCCAGAGGCTTCTGACAAGAAGACTTCAGGGGATACACTGAGTCGGAATTGGTGCCCATTTCCAGTTTCTGGAATTACAACGTGGGACAAGCCAAAGCTTGACCGCACAGCGCTGTTCTGCGGGCAAAACTCACAGCGAAGACGGGACTTTCCCTTCGTGCTCTGAGCCTTTGCTCTGCAGAAAGCCGTGCCTGCTCCCGTGTCACCTCTTGTGCTCTAAGCCTTCAGCTCCAGGTCGTACGCCGTGTCTTTACGACGGCACCAGCACGGAGGGCCAGGGGTAAGCAGCCCCCAGCCGGCCCCAGCTGTCCCTCTGCGGGACGGCCTCGCCCCCATCTCTGTCCAAGTAGGAGACAGTTGTTAGCCCTGTGGTGGTAATTGCTCTAACGAGCTTCTGGACGAGGCTCTGTGTTCAATACTTTCTCTACTGAGTTCTGTGTGTCCTGTTCCTGCAGCACTAATTATCCCGTGCGTTTCAGCAGTAGCGAACCCCGGTGTTTACACAGCGCCTCTGAGGTCACCGCGCTCAACGCTCCGCAGAAATCAAAAGCAGCCTTCGCTGCCCAATGCCTTTATAACCTGGGCAGTGTTGGGAAACGACGACTGTGGAAACAGCAGAGGAAGAGAGAGGAGGAGAAGATAAATGAAATGCAGAGGATGCAGCGCACAGGACAACAGGAGTGACCTGTTGGGACGCTGGCTGCAGGCAAACTTGTGTCGTATGCCACATACGCCGCCGCTCACTCCGGCATCCAGGCAGTGCAGCGTGAGCGTGCGTTCTCTTCTCTAAAGTAAGAATGAATGAGCGTCTCAGAGACAGACAGAGACTTAGGCTGAAGGTATAAGACTGGGGGAGGAATCTAAGGATGGAAAGGGCAAGGGTGGGTGCCCCGGAGAGGAGAGGAGGAGGTGTGTCAGCATCACGACCATGGCTGCCGATGAGATGCCCTGTGACAGCTCCAGCAGACGGGGTCTCTGCCTCACAGAGAGAGCAGACACACGCGACTTACACCAGCAGAAAAAATCCCTGAGGAGTGAACATTCCAGAGGCTGAAGACATCAGTGAAGAAACAGAAAGCAAACAGCAAGTTCTGCAAATTGCCGATGCTGGAAATTAGCCACGAGCGAAGCACTGCGCTGCACAAGCAATTACCCCTGATTACAGGCACTACGCTTTTTAATAGCAGGCCATGTCCTGTGTGAAGGACAAGCTGTAATTTCTCTATCAAAGTCTGCGTTATAAAACAAGCAGCCAGGGACAGTCTCACTCACACCCACAGTAACTCTCTGTATTTTTGTTTATTGGCTTGTGTAACGTTTATAAAGAATTATGTAGACAAGTGAACGACTGCTGTAATACTACTGTAGCAGGAAATTTCTCAGCTCAGTACACTGAATAATATCATTTAACCTGCCAGTACGAACCACATATTGCAAGTTTATTGAAATTAAGAGACTTTTTAGTACAAGTATGAAACACAGACAGACAGGAGACACCCTGAGGAGGCTCTGGCTGGCCCACACCCGTGGCTGCCTGGCTCTTATCGTACCGCTGCACGGTACCGGCACGGGAAGCGCCCGAACGCTCCAGCTCTGCGTGTCAGGTTGTGGTTTGACCCGCGTGGCTCTGTCAGCAGGGACCACACGCTAAGGCCTTGCTTTTCCTCCCGACCTGCACTGCACTCAGCCGTCCAAGCAGGAATGAAATTGCCCGTCACCCATCCGTATTCCCATCCAGCTACCAGTTCTCTCGTACTCCTCTTTGCCGCGCTAATCGGTAGTGCTTCCAGAGATGCAGACGCTGGGAAGCCTGGCTGCACTGCCATTGTCCGGTGGGTGCTGGAAGGGAATTAAAACCCTTCACAAAATGAACCAGGGGAGACTGTGAGCCTCAGTAGGAAGAAACCTGGTTCTGTTCACCACCGTGTTCTGCTGAACTCCTCCTTCATCACTAGCAAATGTTCAGAGGTAGTTGGAAGATGTGAACCGTCAGCAAGAAAGAAACTGAAACAGAATAATCACCTTGCTCTCTGAGGTGTATTTAAGACCTAGGATCATGCTGTTACCAAACTCATTGTGATAATTATTTCACTTGCCTTACAGGAATTTTGCTAAACATGGTGGTATAAACTAATGAGTCATTGGCCAGAAAACAGCCATGGTCTGCGTTTGAAAGATGGGAGCATGAGGTCTGGAGCCGGCTCAGTATCACATCAAAGAAGTGTTTAGTAAGTGATGCCTAACGGCTGTTATGCAAATTATTAATGGTAATTACAAGTGACAAGATAAAATCATATTCCCGCGTGGTTGCACAAACATCACTGAGGCAATGCTTATGAAAGCAAAGTTCTGTCAGATGATACACACCCTTCTTGTAGTTGACACAAGAAAACTTTATCAGCTTTGATAAGTAAAGCGAGCAGAGCGCGGAAGAGACAGGCTGACATTTTGCTAAAGCCTGTGCGAGGGACCGTCACAGCTCCCCCAGGACCAAACTGCACTGCCCACATCACCTGGCAATGTAACAACATCTCCCTGCCTCCTCCCGAGCTGCCCATCACCGTGTGTCAATATTTACACGTATTTCCTCTTCGTCCGCTCTCACGTCTCTCTTCTCTTCCATAATGCCCATGAGACTTAACAGCCTTTGCACCGACTGCGCTGAGACCGCTGCCAACCACGCGGGCTAACGGCCTGGCATTGCCTCCTTTACTCCCACGAAACCATTTGTGTCCCCCTGTCTTACATTTAGGTTGTAAATCCTTTGGGGACAATTATTTTATGCCTTAGACTCGCACAGTCCTTTCCTGTGCAGTGTTCTGCCCCCCAAAGCTGTGCCCCTAGGCTCCAGGAATACAAATAATAACAAAACTGGAGGTAGGGAATCGGTTTAGTGGGGAAAAAAGCCGGTGCGGATGGCCAACAGAAATTAATAAAACATCTGGATTGCTTGGAGCCATCAACCAGAGAAAGCCGAGAAGCCCACAGCCAGCAAACACGCGCACACGCCTCGCCCGATGCGTGGCGAGGTCTGGGCGCCGAGGCTCCGAGCCCTGACGCGGCCGTAAGAAGCAGGGCGATACCACCTGCGTGGAGTGAAACTACCAGGCAGCCGAGCAAGCTGCCTGCCTGCCAGCAAACACAGCTGCAGCTATCCAGCACGAGACACAAAAAAACCCAACTGGTTTTAAAATACAGCGTGGTTAGTCAGGGACTGGCTGTTGCGTGCATTTGTTGTACCAGTTCTATGCTCCATGTGCCAGTGAAACTGGCAGGAGCCCAGTAAAGCTCCCAAAAATGTAATTATATCCCAGAGAGGAGAACTTTGGAAGAGCCACCTGATTGTTTCAGACCTTCCCTGGTAAAGTGTGACTGGGTTGCCTGTGGACTTGTCAGCCAGGACACATGGAAAAGGCTGTTCAGTGATGGAAACCAGTCTGCTTTGTTCCTTCCTCCTGTTAGGTAACCGCTGAAAGAAGTAGGTGCAGGTGCTCCTTGCCCACCTGTAGAGAAATGTCCATTATCTGCAACGTCTCCTCCCAAACCTAGGGCTCTCACAGGGACAGAAAGGCAACCTCAACCCAGAGCACCGCTCTCTGTGGACTGCGATGAGGTAACTGCTTCTGAAAACCTGCACGGCAGAGGCAAAGCTCCAAGCAATCCAGACATTATATTAATTTCTGTTGGCTCTTACAGCCACACCTTGCCTTCAATTATATTCCTCAAAATGAGGATGAAAGCCAGATTGACTCCCTCTCCTCCTTTTTGCTCATGATTTTCACTGCTGTGAGCCTAGGCTGTGCGGGGAGCACAGGGGATGCGTTGCCAGGGGGAGGATGGACTTGTATTTCAGGCACTGCAGAGGAATCCGCGCTCTCACAGACTCCGGCTCTGTCCTTGAGCAATTTATTTCCCTGCACCACACAAATAATGAATACTCTAGGACGCTGCCAGCCTTGGGTAGGTGTCTTTTTATCATTTCTGATCTAAGTAAAGAAATAAATTCTCTCACTAGAGAGTGGAGAATCCTGACTTATGCTGGTGAGGAGATGAGCACATCTACGTGTGCCTGGGGACACTGGTGACAAGCCACCCAACTTCCCAGCAGTGAAGGAGAGGTGGCCGAGCGTGAGTGTCGTTTTCTCTGTCCTTCTGTCCGGAGGTGACGGCTGCTCTCAGGGCTCCCTGTCGGGTGTCACGCTCACCGCCACAGAGGATTTATCCCAACTGCTCCTGTAAACACGGACATACTTGAGTCAAAGGTTGCTTGCGAGTAAGAGTCGCTTGGAAATTCCACCCTGTAGGGACCAGAAGCCTCTGTCCCCTGGAGAGCAGAATATCCTCTCACTACAGCAGTCTGCTGGAGAGAGATACCTGCACTGCTGGAGCCAGTTCTCCGAACGCTCCTCTGGCTGTTGCCTGCCTGACTCCGGAGATCCCGCACCCTCGGCTAGCCAGGCTGTGCTCATACCTGACGCTGCTCTGCCAAACGCAGCTGGGAAACGCGAAAGGCTTCTCTCCTTCTTATTTGTGCTCAGCACAACCTCCGTAACGGCAAAGACCTGTGGGATCACACCTCAGTCCATCCAGGGAATCGGATACATGGCCCACGGATACTCCCTTTCCTGTCATCTCTTTATCTACAGTCACCACAAATTGAGGCAGCATGGACAGCAATTAAAGCAATTGGGAAACAGCTTCAGAGAGGAACTTTATACAGTTCAGCTGACCTCAGGTCTGTGCAACATCGAGAGACGGAGACAAACACGGACTTCCAACGTTGAGCAGGCCTGATCTTGGCAGGCTGTGAGCAAGCTGATCTCTTGTGTTTGCATGGCCTGAGAAATCTGAGCCACAAACGGGGAACTAAACCCCCAGGGGAATTACTTCCATGATTTAAGAAATCTCACAGTAAAGCACGTATTAGAACGACTGCCTGCCACCGTGCCAGGTGACAGGCACCTACACCACGAAATCCTTGGTCTTTTCACCACTACAGTCACTGTTATCCCCAGAATTTATATTAATTTCCCATTTTTGTTCCAGGTACTCTACCATAGCATGTGATAGAAAAATGTTAAGAATAAAATAAACACAAATTAATAGAAGATAAAAGGCACTTTGATGTTTCTTACCAATGTTTCTTCTTTGTACATAATCTAGGGCAACTTTTTTTTCTGGACTTGTTGTAAAGTTTGCATCATACAAAAAGCTTATGACTCATAAAACATTATTTTACTTTTTGGAATAAGCTGCTGACATGTAAAGTATCTTCCTTGTGAACTGGGACTTCTAGAGGGAAACTGCCTATGGGCTATTTATTCTTGGCATAAACAGCAGGACTAGCCAGCCCCGTGGGAAGAAGAAACACCCCAGAGGTGACACCCCCTTTGGAAGGTATAAATAGCGATCTGCGGCAACAACCAACCTGCAGTCTGATTCAATATCAAGCTGTGCATCTTGCTTTGGGCTTTGGGTTGGAGTTGCAGCTGTCCTCAAAATGAGTTGTAGTATTAAGCAGACAACTGGCTCTCTCAGGGGCAGGACCAGCGGTGGCAGCTGTGTTATTGGTGGCGGTGGTGGTGGTGGAGGAGCACGCATCTCCTCGGTCTCCTCTGGAAGATACACGACTTGCGGGATAGGTGGGAGCCGAGGGTTTTCAGGTAGAAGCTACTGCGGTGGTGTGAATTACGGAGGAGGACTGAGCACGGGCAGTTTGGTCGGTGGAAACTACGGAGGTGGCTTAGGAGCCACTGTCCTCGGAGGATGTTCAGGCATTGGATTCAGCGGTGGCAGTGCTCGCTTTGGCGGTGGCATTGGAGGTATTGGTCTTGGTGGAGGGGTAGCTGGAGGTGGTTTTGCTGGTGATAGCATTCTTCTTTCTGGTGACGAAAAGGTCACTATGCAGAACCTTAACGACCGCCTGGCTTCTTACCTGGACAAGGTGAGGTGCCTGGAACAAGAAAATGCTGACCTGGAGTGCAGAATTAGGGAGTGGTATGCCAAGCAGGGCCCCTTCTGTGAACCACGGGACTACAGCTGCTATTATAAAGAAATAGAAGATCTTCAAAACCAGGTAACATAATCTCTCAACTGCTTTCTCTCTTGTAAGCTTCTCCCACGGTGCTGGTTCACAACTTAATGCAGTTATCAAGAGTAACGTTTCATTGTTGTAAAATGCTTTTTGTAAACAGCCATTACGCTAACTGCGTGTAGAAAGCCCTAGAGCTCAAGGGTAAAAACCATGAGTGTTTGGACTGTTTCCATTGCTTTTACTCATCACATAGATCTGAAGGGGAAAATGTTATCGTCACAGAACACATCTGGATCGGCTCTGAATTAGGTTTGTGCCAAGGTGTTTAAATAACTATGCCAAGAAAGCAGCTAAAAGAGATAGAAATAATGGATCATATTAATTCGTCTGAATTTATATTGTTCTGTCATCAGTCTTGCAGAATTCCAGTTAAATGCTATTTCCTTTTTTTTACAAGGTTAGTCCTTCATACAGAATTGGGAAATACAGGATATCTGATTAAAAATAAGAACAAAGAGAGCATTGCCATAGCACATTTTGAGTATATAACTTAAAATTAAAACCACTTGTTTGCAAAGTGTGTTTGGCAAAAATTCTAGGATATCAACGCACAAAGAAGAATAAAGAGCAAAGAATCCAGGAAACAGAATGAGACAGACTTACAATTAAGTCTTGAACCAAAGCTTTAAAATCTCTTCTCCATGAAAATCCCTTCTCCATGAAAGCAAGATTTAGACTGAAAAGGTTCGGTGGATTGTGGCCACTGCTGGACAACACTCAGTATCCCTCCCTGACTGCATCTGAACCACATGTTCTAGCATTTTAACACCTCCCCTGTACTTCACCGAACACTCACCCCTGTGACTGCCATGCTCCTTAACTCCTCCATGCCTGCTAGCCAGTATTAAAAAAAAAACAAAAAACCACAAAAGAAAGAGAGAGAGAAAGAGGTTAGGGCTGGTAGCACCGCTCAGCGGGTACGTTTGAGCCTGAGGATACAGGGAGGAGACTTCAGGAGTGAATATTCTTTTTCCAGATTGTCTGCGCAACCATAGACAACAACAAGATCATTCTGAACATCGATAACAGCAGGATGACAGCCGACGACTTCCGAGTGAAGTGAGTACCCCCTGGCACACAGCTGGCCCCTTCCTTGGTCACTGCGCTCCGGCGCGCAGAGCTGGGGAGAAGGAGCTCTCGGACAGGTCTCCTGTCATCCTGCGGGCAGGACAGGCTGGAGGCTATGCAGAAAAGCTCCTTCATCCACTGCCTCAACTCAGGGTGAAAAGTTTGGGACAATAAGATGTTTTGTGAGCGGAGATTAGAGTTCTTCAGAAAGCAGAAGGGATCTGCAGACAGGGCGCAGCATGGGTTCACCTGAGCTGCTGTTCCAGCACGTGGCGTCTTTCCAAGGGGAAGCTTTTGGTTTTTCCTGTTGGAGGGCAGAAACGCGGCAAGCGACACCTCTATCCCAGTGAAACAGCTCCAGAGAAGGCAGATGAAAGCAGATTTGACGGACCAAGCCTCCGACTGCTTTTCTTAGTGTCCTGAGAGGCTAGTTAGGAAAATACCGTAAGAAAGACAGATGGTCAAATGAAAAAAAAAGAGCAAAAAGTGGTGTGAGACACTGACGACTCTTTCTTGTTTTCTTCTCACTGCCAGGTACGAGACGGAGCTGGCCCTGCGCCAGAGCGTGGAGGCTGACATCAACGGCTTGCGCCAAGTCCTGGATCAGCTCACTCTGTGCAGGTCTGACCTGGAGGCACAGCTGGAGTCGCTGCGGGAGGAGCTCTGCTGCCTGAAGAAGAACCATGAGGAGGTAGGGTCCTGCCCCTCTCGTGTCAAAAGTGTTAATTCATGTAGGATCCATCACCCTCCCTCCTCGTGGTCCCCACCCCCGGGGTGCTGCCTGTGGAGGGGCAAGTGGTTGATGGAGATCATGTGTGTGAGCTAGGAGATGTGAACGTCCAGCAGAGAGAGCCTCTGCCAGGAGCTCTGCTCTTCCCTAGAGCAGAACTCCGTTCCCTCTGTTTTTTCCTTCTTTCTGAAAAATGACATGATCTGGGTGGTGTTTCCAGGAAATGAACTGTCTGAGGAAACAATCGACTGGAGATGTGAGTGTGGAGGTCAACGCCTGCCCCGGCCCAGACCTGAGGAAGATCCTGGAGGAGATGAGATGCCAGTATGAAACGCTGATTGAGCGCAACCGCAAAGAAGTTGAGGATTGGTATGAGTGCAAGGTGAGTAAATTTACACACCTCTAACTTTTCCAGGCTAACACCCAGGCAATGGTTCCACGGGGATTTATTACACATTAAAACCAGACAACATACAGTAACAGCGCTTACATGGACCAAGGGACAGAAGGACACTGTGTGTCCTTCAACTGGGGTGACGGGAAGTGCTGCACAGCAGTGAGACTGGGGGCAGGAACTCTTTACAAAGCAGCCAGTAGCGAGAAGAGCTGGACAGCAGTACTGTTAGAAGAGCAAGAGCAACAACAAACAGAGTTTACGCTCCATTAGAATGAGACGGCTCACCCAAACCTTTCTCATTTCATGTTTTTTTGCCCTTTCCTTAACACTTAATCTGCCTTACGTTAAACATTCCCTGACCATCTTTATTCTGGATCGGTGCTTTTCAGATTGAGGAGGTGAATCGGGAGGTTATTACAAGTGGTCAGGAGGTAGAGACGTGCAACAACCAGGTCACTGAACTGAGACGCCAATTGCAAGCCCTGGAAATCGATCTCCAGGCTCAGCTCAGCCAGGTGGGTGGTGAGCTGGTGTAATGCTCACGGTAATGCTTTGATGTTAGAATTTGTCGTTTAAACGCAGTGTTTCTCATGCCTGTGTTTGTATTGTGCCACATGTCACTCCGCAGAGGGACAACCTGGAATCCTCGCTGGCTGAGACGGAGTGTCGCTACAACAACCACCTTGCCGAGCTCCAGAGCCAGATCACGTGCGTGGAGCAGCAACTGGCTGACCTGCGTGCAGAAATGGAGTGCCAGAACCAAGAGTACAAGATCCTGCTGGACGTCAAGTGCCGTTTGGAGCAGGAGATCCATACCTACCGCTGCCTGTTGGAGGGCGGACAGCAGGACCTTATGTACGTAGGCTTGAGTGGCACCAAATGATACAATAAAATACCTGTGTTCTGCGTATTCTGACATAAAAACAAAGTGAGCAGTAGGTGGAGGCACTGCACAGCTCCTTCAGCCCCCCTGACCTATTTGGGCTGCCTGGTAACCAGTGGCGATAATCTGCTTCCCCCCCCGTGCCAGCCGTTGCCACAAGAAGAAAGGTCACTGCAATTTTCTGCCAAAAAGGAAAAGAGATTGGGAGCAGTAGGGACAATGAAAAACGGCACTTCTAGTTTATCTGTCACTTCACTAAAATGTGATTTTCCTCTTCCCTCAGTCAGCAAGGAGGAATCGGTCAGTCCTCGGGTCTAGGAGGAGGAGTTGCAAGAACGAGTGGAATAGGAGGAGGAGGAATCATTAGAACAAGTCACACTTACACGTCATCTTCCCAGATGCCCTGTGCAGCTGCGGAGATCCAAGGTGAGCACTGCAACACTCCGTAAGTTTTCCCACAGTCCTCTCTATTCTAACGCAACAGTGACAGGCGGCACAAAGATCCTTCCCGTGTAGTTTACAGGTGGTAACTGAAAGATTTGCCGTGAGGGTACTGGGAAACGCATGTTGGGAGGCCACAGAGGAGCGGCTACAAGGAGAGTGTTCAGGAAGCGGTGACATCCGTAGCTGTGACTCTGCGGGGAATCCCGAGAACTGCAAAAAGGGAGGAAGGGGAAGAGGGATACAGAGGACAGAGTCGGCAGGCAGGCAAGCCACAGAGAACAAGGAGAAAGGACTGATGTGAAATCTGGGACAAAGGAAAGAGTAGGAGAAAGCAGAGTGTCCAAAAATCAGGAAAAAAAAAAGCAGGAATCATGGGAACACTGGCAGAAAACCAGTAGTACTATTTCAAGGGGAAACTTCCAGCCAAACTGAAAAAGAAAGAAAGAAATATGGCAACAGTCGGTCCAGGAGAACGAGTGTGAGCAGGGGCATTGCTCTGGCCGGGGCCCTGATGCCATTCCCTCTTCCAGATTGCTGCCGGGGCAATGTCTGCAGCTGCCACCGTGTGGCATTTTTGTGCAGAAGGGCAGACCACGCTCCAGCCACCTGCAAATCCCGTCTGCCGGTCCGGCAGGCAACAACCAGACCTTTCCAGGGAGGGACAGTATTTATCTGCAATTCTGATTGAATTGGCTTGTGAAATGATCACCTGTACCGAATGACAGCGTGAGAAAGAATCTATTTTTGCTATAAACAAAGTAATGTTTCCTTTGATCTCTCCAGTGCCTTGCAGAAGGATTTGTGATTAACCACAGGAGTGAGAATATCCAAGAGAACGATGAAGCAGAGCCACGGATGAACACAGAGAATATTTACCATATGCCTCTGCAGAGAGCAAGGACCACGCTCTTTTGTGTTACTCAGCAACGCTAAGCAATGTGTCAGAGGGATAAGCAGAGCGTTGGGCCACATTCTGCTTTGTTTTGCTATTTGCTTTTTCCAGTCTGTATTGCTGCGCGTGCCCAACCACCATGACTATTGCCGGAGTTAACCAGCAGTATGATCACTGCTGTGCCTGCTGGTGAAATAATTTCTCTAATAAAACTTTGCTTCTGCCTGATGCAATCAAGAAACCTGTGTCTGGAAACTGAGTTCCTTCAGAAAAATCAGGTGCAGAGCCATGCACAGGGGTCACCTAAACTGGTCAGGATCATACTCCACTGGGAACAAAGCCGGTGGGAGGCAGAGAGTGGCCTCGCTGGCCTTGTCCACCTCCTCCCTGTCACAGCCGGTAGCGTGCCCTGCCCGTTCCTGCACGACCTCCATGATCTACACAGACAACCTAACTGGGGAGGTGTCTGTGCGCTTCCCACAAAACCTTGTGCTAAAACACAATTTAAGAAAAATTTTGAAAAAAGTGACGAAACACTGATGGAAGTCTAGAGATAGCTTGGCCCCAGCCTAGTGCTGACACATCTGGCTGCGCCCTCTCCTACTTCACCATCCAGTCTGGGGACCGAGATTAAGTTGAGGAAATCTTGGTCTCCACCACTGATTTGATTTCTGCTGACACGGCTTATGTTCCAACCTGTCCCTTTATCGTTTTATAGGGATCTTCCCATTGGGAAAAGGACTGGAGGCAAAAGCTTTTTTCCCTATCTATTTTCACCTAGTTACTGAGTCATTTACTGGTCATCCCTCTATTTCAAAGAGTTCCAACCTGAACATCAAGAACTGCCGAAAGATCACACTTAGATGAAACACACCTTCTTTGGAGAACTGGAGAGGGCTGGATGGGAGCTGAAAAAGTGCAGTTCAACAGAGAACACGATGGAGAAAAAAGCCAGCTAGAGCTTTCGGATACACAGAGCCATTATGTTTTAAGCCTCACCAGCAAGGCAACTCTCTCACCGGGCCTCGAACGGCAGCCATGTAGCTGACGCTGAGTCAGCGTGTGCTGGCGTGGCAGCGCGTGCATCCTGACGCTGACCTGCGCAGAGAAGCAAGGGCAGCAGTTTGGTAACTCAGGGCCCTGGAGCTCTTCTGGGGGGTGCAGTCGTGGGAACCAGCCGTGGTGAGCCTGCAGAGTCATTCTGGGTTTGGAGAAGTTTCAGTTAAAAGACATTATGAGCTGGAGGGTGTTTTGAGGATTAAATTGTCTGTTGGTCTAGAAAACCAAGCTGTGATGGGTTTTACGCATCCACTCCGTCCTGCAGGCAGGTTCACAGCTGAAGGAGCAGCAGGGGATGCGGCGGCTGTTACCTCTGGTACGCTGCAGCGTGGCTGTTACAGAAGGAATCAAATTCACTTACGAGGTGACCTGGCAAAGCACAACTCCCAGTTATTCCTTTGCCGTCAACAGCTGGAGGTTATGGAACAGCCAGGCTCAGGGGAGGAGGAGAGAGTATAAAGACAAAACCACGTCAGGACCATCTATACAGTACAGGGTGGCACACTTTCCTAGCATCAGTTCTTTTATCTAGACATCAATTTCTCTGTTGCTACAGAAATGGACTTAACACAACCTGAAACCTCCCAGGAAAGCAGCATCTCCACAGCCCGCAGGTAGCAAATGTCTGAAGAAGCTCAATCATTCATGTATCAGGCAGCAGGTGAAAGGTGCCCTTCTCCTGTTGTAAGAGACCATGGAGAGAAGATGTCTCAGTGCTATTTCTTTTATTTCATCTACCAGACACTAAACCCAATAGCACCCAGGGGCTAGAGCAAAACAGGAGAACGCAGCACTGGAACAACTGCAATAATGACTCCGAAGAATGGCCACAGGTAGAAGTTTTTAAACCAAGACTCTAAATCAAGTCTTCTTCAAAGATCACTTCCAGCCCTACAGAAGTCCCAGACCTGACACAGAAATCTCTCAGTAGACCTGTGTCGTGGTTCAGCCCCAACCAGGACCAAACTACACAGTCTCCCACTCCCCCCACCCTCCGAGAGAACAGGGGGAGAATTGGTAAACCAACAAACACCACGTGGGTTGAGATTGAACAAAAAGTAAATTTAACAGCACTGACAAAAGAAAAACAAAACAGTGATGGAATACAAATACAGTACAATGCCTTACAACAAATCTCCACACCCAGTTTCTTCCAAGTAGCAGGAGACCCCCCTCAGCACCCTCCTCACTGATATACTGAGCATGATGTCAGGTGGGATGGAATAGCCCTTTGGCTAATTTGGGTAAATTAACCCCAGCTGTTAGCTAATTAATTAATTATCCCAGCCATAGGGGCTACCAGCTTCAGTTCTCCACCCAGCTCAGGCGAATATTAACTCTTTCCTAGCCAGAACCAGGACAACGTGTAAGGCCAGTGCTTCCCAAGAGATCAAAAGAGACACTTCTCATGTTTATCACGGCAAATTCCCACTGGTCGGACTCCTCCGTGTATATCCCAGTTGTTCTCAGAGCTCTGGCTGAGAACAAGTCAAAAAGCAAATCTTTCCCTTTTCCTTTCCCATTGTCTTCTCCGGGCTTGTTCGGTGCAAAGCCCGGCAGTAAGATAACCCCCTGCTGCCCTTTCTGGCTGCAGATCCTACGAGTCCTCGCATTTCTAAAACTATAAAGATCTTGTACTGACGCTCTTCCAGCTTTCAGTCCTCTGGAAAATCCAGGCTACCTACAATACATAAAAGCTTCCTGCGTTCTTCTGGGAGCCCCGGCTGGTTCCCACCAGGTCTGGGCTAGTTCCCTTTTCTTGCGAACTGCTACTGACATCTAGCTGCTCCGCCTGATTCCCCGTATCCCTATCAAAGGCCTTCCCACCCTTCCCACCAGGTCCGGCAGGTGCAAAGCAGGCACTTTCACAAAGGAGCTGTCCTAAATTCCTGAGAGGTGAAAGAGACCTAATGACACGGCCGCAAGGACTCTAATGATCCGGGCTTGATGAAAATGCCTCTGGAAAGCCCCCGGGGGTGTACAGACTCAGCTCCTCAGACACTGTGATGTTGTTTGTGGACCTACAAGTTGGGATGCGTCTGGAAAGCAGCTCATGAGAAGGTAGCTTGTGATAAACAGCTCCTCAGCAGAAAACACCCTGGAAACAACCCGGCTATTAAGGAGCTGCAAATTATGGAGCTGCAAACCTTGGGCTGGAAACTACATTTCCATGAGATTTGCATATTTCTTTGTGCTAATGAGACAGACCCGGGAAGCTTATGAGTTCAAATAACTGAATGAAAACAGCAGGGAAAGCTTTACTTTTTAAAAAGTCTTCAGAACAATTATTTTATTTTATCCTAGCTTAACTAGCGCACCCATTTCCCGAAGACAAAAAGGAAAAAGAGCAAGAAAGAGAGCAAGCGTGTGCCGTGCGATAATCCTGGGCACAGGTGCCTGCGGAAGACCCGCAGCAGAAAGAGGCAGATCTGACGGATAACGCTGCGGGCCCACGGGGGACCGAGGCATCTGAGAGGAGCAGGAGCCGTCCCCTCTGCTCTCCACACTAATTACCGCGGCAGGCACGCAGACATCCTCCACTCCCCCAGAGGAGTAAGCCGTTCCGTGTTTCTGCCTGCATTATTCTGATGTGCTAAAATGATAACTATGGAGCAGGGGAAGGAATGTGTGCTCACTCAAAAAAGATGCTTGCTGCAGACAGCGATTGGGAAACTCCTGAAGAATCATACGCAGGCCAGGCAAAGCTTCAAGCCATGCACTATTACATCAGTTTCGGTTCATTCTTACCACCACACCCTGACTCCAATTATGTTCTCCAGTCCTATTAATGAAATCCAGGTATTCCTTCCTATCCACAATAACTTTATTAGAGTTTTTACCCATTCTGAGCTTGGCTCCTTTGTTTAGGGACTGAGTGGAGCACAGCTTGGAAGGAAGGGCAGGCTGACATTCAGGCTCCGCGGTCTGAGCCAGGAGACCTAGGTTCAACTGCAGACTGTGCCAGAGGCGTGCTCCTTGTCTTTGAGTAAATCACTTTGAGCAAGTCTCTCCAAACCTCTGTCTCCAGCCTGCTGGAGATAGCACTGGAATGCTGCTGGATAAGCAACAGCCACGGATGCAGAGATAAGGGGAGGCATCTTTTCTACAGAAATAAGGAGAATAAGAGCAATAAAACAATGGGCAAATCCATGAATGCTGGGACAATTCAGAAAATGGGATTCTTTACTTGCCATAAGAATAGCTCTTCCGATCCACAATCCCGACACAGAGTGAGGACTTGAGCAAGAGTTTGATCTCCCTTGTTCCCTGGTGAAGCAGGCTTGGAGACTTTCTTACAGTGAACGGTTAGTTTCAGAAAGCTGTGGAATGCCTGTCTCTTGCTCAACAGCCAGTACAAACAGGTTCTGCATAGACAGAAGGCCATTGCTCTTGAGACTCGGCAAAACATCTCCCGGAAAGGTGCTTAGTCTGAATTTTGATGTCAGAAGAGTGAAAAGATGCTGACTTTTTAATTTATCTGGCTAGCTAAGATTTGGAGACATTAGCGACAGAGAAGAACCTCTAGTCTGCACTTAATCCCTCTGCTCCGCTGTAGAAAACTGTACTGGGCAACAACTGCTCTGCCAGCTGTATGAGCAGTTTTGTCGTTGTATTTCCCAGGACAGCAGTCCCAAACTTCTTATAGAACGCAGCACATCCTGACAGAGAAATTCCCCATGGGATGTTTCCACTCCCGTCCACTGTTTCAAAACACCCACCCACCACCAGCAACAACCACTCTCCAGAACGATGAAAAGCGCAGAAATATCTTTCAGGGGACAAGAGGACAGTATTTAAAATACTTTTACCTTGCTTTACGCTCTCCACATAAAGAAACAAATCCTTTGTGAATTACCGGAGAACCACGGTATGAAGAACTTGTCATCCACGTCCATTAAGAGATCACTCCATGGTCTCACCTGTCTCGTAGCAGAGCGTTCTGGAGTTGTCATTTTGCCAATGGAGAAACTTAAAGGTTAATCTCTGTGTCTCTGATCTTTCCACAAAGTTCTTACATCATTCCTCATACATCATTCGAGAGTCAAACTTCGTATTTACCCTTTCTTTTTCATCTTGCATATTCCAACATCAGCACCTTGCAGGAAAACTGCTTATTCAACTCAAAATAAAATGAAAATAAATTAATGAGAGATAAAGAGCCCTTTGATGCAATAACCTTTAATGATTTCTTCCTGGTATATAATTTAGGACAGTGTTTTTCCTGGCTTAACGTTGTAAAGTTTGCATCATAAACAAAAAGCTGATGATTCATAAAACATTATTGCTAATGTATTTTTGAAATTAGCAAGAGACATGTAAAGTATCTTCCTTGTCTACCAAGATTCTTGAAAGGATACTTCCCTTTGAGAAATTATTCTTGGCACCAATGCTAGAGTAGCCAGCCTTATGGGAAGAAGAAACCGTGGTGACACCCACTGTGGAAGGTATAAATAGAGTTTCGCGGCAACGGACAACTCGCAGTCTGATTTAATATCAAGCTGTGCATCTTGCTTTGGGCTTCTGCTTGCATTTCCAACTGCTGTCGCCATGAGTTGCAACATTAAGGAGACTATCACTGTGTCTAGCAAAGGCAGGAGCAGTGGTGGCAGCTGTATCATTGGTGGTGGTGGTGGAGCACGGATTTCTTCCTATGGGATAGGCAGTGGCAGAGGTTTTTCTGGAAGGAGTTACTGCGGTGGAGTGAATTATGGAGGGGGACTGAGTGTTGGTAGCTTGGCTGGTGGGAGCTATGGAGGTGGCAACTGCTATGGCAATGGCCTTGGTTTTGGCCTTGGAAGCGGTGTGGTTGTTGGTGGTCTCGGTGGCGACTGTTTGCTTTCATCCTGCGACGAGAAGGTCACCATGCAAAATCTCAATGACCGCCTGGCTTCCTATCTGGACAAGGTGAAGTGCTTGGAGAAGGAAAATGCTGAACTGGAATGCAGAATCAGAGAGTGGTATGCTACACAGGGCCTCTCCTGCGAGCCCCGGGACTACAGCTGCTATTACAAAGAAATCGAAGATCTTCAGAATCAGGTAACCCCCTTTTTCAGTTGTTCCTCCTCTATTTACAGCTTATTTCTGAGATTGTGTTTAGAACCTACTGCAACTGGTAGAGGTAACTCTGGTGCTGTTAAATGTCTTTGCAAACAAATTTTGGAAAGTTTTCCTATGACATTGTAGAGTGTAGGTGTGTCTTACAGAAGCATGCAGCAAGGTGGGATAATACTTCTGAAAAGAAAAAGGCTGCTTTGTGACATTGTGTTTTGACTGTACAATTATAAAGATGATATTACCAAGTGTGCTCTGAGGAACTGTAGTGGTGTCAGCCCAGTAGGAAGGGCAAAGCAAAGAGAAGGACAGAACAGGAGCAAAGCATACCTATCAAATGGAATGAAGCATTATAAATTCGAGGTGAGAAAAGTTGAGTATTTAAAATCGATTGCTGCAGTGGCACAAAGAGCCCAATACTAATGTGTCCACAATGAAAGTTATGGCTGATCATAAGGCTTAAAGACACCTTCCAACTATCTTCCCTGACATCCTTAAGCTTGAACCCAAGAACACGCCAGCCTGAATGTCAGCTGAGACTTGATGTCTCAAGGAGGGTTCTTGAGGTTCACTTCTTTGTGAAGCTTCTTTAGAATTTAACTCCAGACCTTGAAACTGGCAAGTCCCATCTCACAACTCTTTAACTTCCGAGTTCTACAGAGTCAACCTCTTTTCTTTGCTACCTGTGAGTTAAGGAGGCAAAGCTACCTCCCGCAACTGCCCTGCTCAAGGAACAAGGTTACTTAAGTAAGGAGGTAATAGAAGAAGGAAACTGTGAAGAGTTACCACCTAACTGCAATCTAGATACACCTACCAACTATGACAGCAGAGAGAAGTGAGACATCTCTCATGGTCTGCTCTTTTCCAGATTGTCTGCGCAACCATTGATAACAACAAGATCATTCTGGACATTGATAACAGCAGGATGGCTGCCGACGACTTCCGTGTGAAGTGAGTGCCCCCGCGTGCGGACGAACCCCCTCGCCTCCTCCCTGCTCCTTTGCATTTCACTCGCGGAGTCTCGGTGTGCTAATTAGAGAGTTCAGACAAGTCTCCCTACACCACCACATTAGGACAGGATGGAGTGATGAAACGCGTTTTGCTCCTGGTCACCAGCCCTCCCTTAATTAGTATTCTCGGGTAAAACATTTGGCAACGGTGTTTGTGGTGAGGGACTGGCCTTGGAGGGAGCACACCTCAGTGGTGCCGCTGGCGAATTTCCATCCCCGACCAGGGCAGATTTGGATCAGCAAACCAGAAACGCAGCTGTGCGAGTGATACCAAACACACAGTGATGAGGAGCAGGAAAAAAAAAAAAAAAAAAAAGATGAGGAAGAAAAGCTTTCACATAACATACATGAACCGCAGCGCAGAAATCTAATAGCCAGTGCACTCAGCTTCAACAGCAACATACAGCTCAGAGCAGGCAGGCGGGAGAGAGCTTTGCCCCAACCCAGCACGCGTGAGATGGTACCGTTCTGAATTGCTGTTTGCTTGCACAAACCAGGTACGAGACGGAGCTGGCCCTGCGCCAGAGCGTGGAGGCTGACATCAACGGCTTGCGCCAAGTCCTGGATCAGCTCACTCTGTGCAGGTCTGACCTGGAGGCACAGCTGGAGTCGCTGCGGGAGGAGCTCTGCTGCCTGAAGAAGAACCACGAGGAGGTAGGGTCCTGCCCTTTCCCTAGGAGCACCACGGCCCTGACATAAAGCTTTGCCAACACAAATGAGCTCTAAATTTAAAAGTAAAGATCAACCGCTTTCACGCCACAGCTTTCCCATCAAACACCTCTGGGGTTCAGACCTGTCTGCCTCGTGGGTGGCGCGGGAGCTCCTCCTGGGGCTCGCCAGCACTGGCAGTGCCAGAGGGGGGTGAAAGTTCCTGCTGACTCCAGTGGATGAGAAAATAAATTACCCAGCAGATTTGTTGGGGAAAACGCTTGCACAGTCTTCCAGTGCTTTACGGGCACAGCTGGGAGGCACCGGTCGCAGGGAGTGCTGTTCTCAGCCACCAAGCTCTGCTCTTCTATCTTGTCTTTCAAAAGCCAGCGCGTATCTGAGCGGGGTTGTATTTCCAGGAAATGAACTGTCTGAGGAAACAATCGACTGGAGATGTGAGTGTGGAGGTCAACGCCTGCCCTGGACCAGATCTCAGGCAAATCTTGGAGGATTTGAGATGCCAGTATGAAACACTGATAGCGCGCAACCGCAAGGAAGTTGAGGATTGGTATGAGTGCAAGGTAAGCAACACACACCTGCTGCAAAAAAAAAACCAACACGCACATTTCAGGGCACAGGAGCCTTTCAGAAAACAGCCATGGAGACAACAAGCAGTTCCCCCTTTGCAGTGAAGCCCGAGATCACCACCCATTATACCCCGTGTCCCACAGCAGACACAGGCCTGTCTGACCAGTTTGTTGTGTCCCACCTGGAACAGCAGCATTTGCCGCAAGGCCTGGTTGGAACGGAGACGTTCCACGTTTGGATTAAAGAGACTTAGCAGCCGTGAGGTCAATGGGATTTGTAAAAAGAGCCAGCAGCTGGAGCTGGCGGTTAACGCCCAGTGCAGAGTGCTCTCGCCCTGCTCACTTTTCTTTTTCTAGCTACTCACTGTATTCTGCTTCTGTCAAAGCAAGTCCCACTTACACAGATCTTCTCTGAACATCTTTATTCTGGATCGGTGCTTTTCAGATTGAGGAGGTGAATCGGGAGGTTATTACAAGCGGTCAGGAGGTAGAGACGTGCAACAACCAGGTCACCGAACTGAGACGCCAATTGCAAGCCCTGGAAATCGATCTCCAGGCTCAGCTCAGCCAGGTGGGTGGTGACGTGGTTACTGCTGGCTTTCTTAGCATGAACATGAACCTACCAATCAGTATGACGGTGGTGAAGGGCTCTTTGATTTTTGCATTGGTAATAATAATCTCCAGGGTGACACTTAAATGATCGTTGTTTCTTTGGTGGTCTTGTTTATCAGAGAAATAATTTGGAATCCTCTCTGGCGGAGACTGAGTGTCAGTACAACACCCTCCTCGGTGAGCTACAGAACCAGATCACGTGCGTGGAGCAGCAATTGGCTGAGATAAGAGCGGAAATAGAGTGCCAGAACCAAGAGTACAAGACCTTATTGGACGTCAAGTGCCGTTTGGAGCAGGAGATTCAGACCTACCGGTGCTTGTTGGAAGGAGGACAGCAGGATCTGATGTATGTAGATCCCTAAATCCACTCGAGAATAAATGAAAATACCAAGGATCTGTACTGCAGATTGGGAATCTGACATAGTCTTTGAGATGAAAAGTTGCCTCTTGAGCAACTTTACTGTCATGAACATTCAAATCTGAATAAATGTCATTCCTTCATTCCTTGGGATCTGCAAAGCCGAGAATCCAAAGCTGTTAACTGCTAGTTACATAATCCTAGCTACTAGGATTATGTCAGTATTTGTAATAATCTCTTTTCTACACTAAGATGTGTGAGAACTGAAAATCAGAATTAATTGCAACACTCTGCATTGCATTTCCATGCCAAAGGAGGGCACAAATGCAAAGCAACTCTGAAAATAAAAAAAGAACACAGTGTAAAACACCCTAACCCCTATAAAAGACATCGTTTAAGAATCTGTGCCCTTGTCAGTGTCATGTAAAGTTCTAACATTCCCTATTTCTTTCACCAAATGGATCCCACTAGTCACGGAGGAGGAATTGGAGTAGGAACTGGTGTAGGAGGAGGAGTCATTAGGACAAGCCACACCTATACGACAACTTCATCTTCCCACTGCCAGCCCCAGGTCGCACCCTGCAAGACTGGAGACATACAAGGTAAGAGCCGCCTTTCCACAACAGGAAAACTGGGGTTTTTTTTTCAGTTTGTTCCTTTGTCATAAGGCCAGGAGGTAACACACTGTCCTAGGACATGTTATTGGCATCTCCTCAGAGAGCTACTGCGCTACAGATATGATCTGTTACCCCGGATCTGACGAGGAGCTAGGATTGGAGAGCTCCGACTGAAAATGGAGTAGCGGAAAGCAAACGAGAGAAGAGGGAGCAGCGGAGCTGAGAGCAGAAATCAGGGAAATGAGGCATAAAGAAAAGATCTGGAAGTAGAAGAAGACAATAGCCAAACAGAGCTTAGCAAGAGAGTCTGGAAGGAGAGGAGAAAAGAGCAAATCCATAAATTTACAAGTGCAAATTCCCACTAAAACACAATTACTTAGGTGATTTCTGGGGTTTCCTGGATTCTCTGCCAACTGCTCTTGTTTAAGAGTCACTTCTTGAAACAAGGCCACTACATAGACCAAATTCTTGTTATTTGAAGGTTTTTATCTCTGTTCCAATCCCATAAAGCTGCTACATTTTTTTCTCCAGTGACCTGCAGGAGAATTTGTGATTAAGGAGGAACGGACTAGAAGATGACGTAAGAGAAACCCACAGACAAAAGAAGAACATGCGATGTTCAGCGCACGCCTCCCTGCAGAGAACGTAGAAGTAACTCCGCGACGCTTTGCCATGTATCTCAGGGGGCCTGTTGGGGCCACCTTCTTTCTGTTCTGCTCCTTCCGTTCTGTCACGCTGTAATCCCTAGAAGTTGCTTGTGTTAGTCAGGATCACTGCTGCACCTGCTGGTGAAAAAGGAATCTTTAATAAAACTTTGCTTCTGCCTGATGCAATCAAGAAACCTGTGTCTGGAAACTGAGCTCCTTCAGAAAAATCAGGTGCAGAGCCATGCACAGGGGTCACCTAAACTGGTCGGGATCATACTCCACTGGGAACAAAGCCGGTGGGAGGCAGAGAGTGGCCTCGCTGGCCTTGTCCACCTCCTCCCTGTCACAGCCGGTAGCGTGCCTCACCCTGCACGACCCCTTCCACGATCTACATGAAGAGTCAATTCACGCAGATGCTTGTGTGCTTCCCACAGAGCATTTTGCTAAAATTCATTGCAGAACAACAAAGGAGGAAGTCAGTCAGGCTGGAGCTCATCACTGAAAGAACAGAGAGATCAGTGGCAGAAATTTCCATGGAAAAGCCAGCTCAGGATGGTGTATGGCCACACACAGTTACTGGCTTAGCAGCTGCGCCTGGTGCGCATCTCCAGCTGCTCTCCAGATGTGTCAGGCATTAAGTGTGACACACATTGGCTGCTGGGGACTACGATGGCAGCCACACGCATCCCAGCAGATCTGAGGATGGGATGCAGCCCATCTGAGGGTGGGAGGTGTCTCCTGGCTTCACCTGTCCTCTGGAATTCTGTAATGCAAGCGTGTCCAAGTGAATCTGCCTCTCCGCAGAGCAAATCTCATTTCTCCAGTGCCAGACATCTGCCTGGGGAGAGGGACTGCGCAACACAGTTTTATCATGAATCTGCTCTTCTCTAGAGACAGCAAAGGGGTGGTTGGACATCCGTAGCTGTGCAGGGACAGGATGGAAAAAGCAGATGGCCTGAAAGCCCTTTTTATAGAATCATAGAATCACAGAATGGTTTGGGTGGGAAGGGACCTTCAAAGCCCATCCAGTCCAAACCCCCTGTCAGGAGCAGGGGCATCTCCAACCAGATCAGGTTGCTCACAGCCCCGGCCAACCTGGTCTGGAACGTTTCCAGGGATGGGGCATCCACCTCTCTGGGCAACCTGGGCCAGTGTCCCACCACCCTCAGCATAAAAAAAAAAATTCCTAATATCTCATCTGAATCTACCTCCCTCTATTTTAAAATCCTTACCCCTCACCTGTCACCCCAGGCCCTGCTGAAGGTCTCTCCCCACCTTCCCTGCAGCCCCCTTTGGGCACTGGGAGCCGCTCTCAGCTCTCCCCGGAGCCTCCTCTTCTCCAGGCTGAACAGCCCCAGCTCTCCCAGCCCGGCCTCACAGCAGAGCTGCTCCAGCCCTCTCAGCATCTGCGTGGCCTCCTCTGGACCCTCTCCAACAGCTCCACGGCCTTCTGCTGTTGGGGGCTCCAGAGCTGGACGCAGCGCTGCAGGGGGGTCTCACCAGAGTGGAGCAGAGGGGCAGGATCCCCTCCCTCGCCCTGCTGCCCACGCTGCTGGGGATGCAGCCCAGGATGTTGTTGGCCTTCTGGGCTGCAAGCATGCGTTGCCGGCTCATGTTGAGCTTCTCATTCACTCCCAAGTCCTTCTCCTCGGGGCTGCTCTCCATCCATTCTCCGCCCAGCCTGGATTTGTGCCTGGGATTGCCATGACCCACATGCAGGACCTCGCACTTGGCCTGGTTGAACTCCATGAAGTTGGCACGGGCCCACCTCTCCAGCCTGTCCAGGTCCCTCTGGATGGCATCCCCCCCCTCCAGCGTGTCCGTGGCACCACACAGCTTGGTGTCATCGGTGAACTTGCTGAGGGTGCGCTCTATCCCACTGTCCATGTCCTGACAAAGATGTTGAACAGGGCCGGCCCCAACACGGACCCCTGAGGGACGCCACTGGTGACCGGTCTCCACTTGGACATTGAGCCGTT
This sequence comes from Tetrax tetrax, assembly GCA_009806455.1. Lineage (NCBI taxonomy): Eukaryota > Metazoa > Chordata > Aves > Otidiformes > Otididae > Tetrax > Tetrax tetrax. The sequence continues at coordinate 63,291 of WHYT01016651.1, read as the reverse complement.
GACCACCACTCTCTGAGTGTGGCCATCCAGCCAACTCCTTACCCACCGAGTGCTCCGTCCATCAAACCCGTGCCTCTCCAGTTTAGAGAGCAGGACGTTGTGCGGGACAGTGTCAAATGCCTTGCACAAGTCCAGGTGGATGACAGCTTACAGCCTGTGTAACACAGCACAAACATTTCTCACACCTAAACAACGTCAAATATTTTGGAGCCCTCTGCTGAGAAATTTAAAAGCTGTGAAGCACGAAAGCAAAGGCGTTTCCCCAAATCCCGCTCCTGAATGTACCGCACGCAGCTGCCAGAACAGCGCCTGCCCCAGGCCGGGCCCCGCACTGCAGCGGCGGGCGCCATTGTCCCGCGGAGGCCGAG
>WHYT01016651.1:15915-43893 GCA_009806455.1 Tetrax tetrax | reverse complement strand
TGGTTGGAGATGTCCCTGCTCCTGGCAGGGGGTTGGGCTGGGTGGGCTTTGATGGTCCCTTCCCACCCAAACCCTTCTGTGATTCTATGATTCTAAAATTAAGGAGCACAGAGCGTAAGATAACCATAACCCAGAAGCTATTAATACAGCACTTATAAAAAAGTCAGCTGGGATTCTTTGGCAGATATCTGGCGGGGGAAGGAGATGAGGAACGACTGCGTTAAAGGAGAGACAGCGCTGTTCACTGCCGTCCCGCGTTACACCAGTTCACTGTTGTGCTGAAAGAGACGCGAGCAGGCTGCGGTGAGTGGGACGAGTTTAATTCACGTGACTGTAACTCAGTGGAGCTGATCACAGAAAAGATCTGCCTTCTTCAGAGCCACCCAATAGAAATTACATGTTTTGTATCAATAAACAAACGGTTGTGAGCACGGGTTGCGCTTCCTGCCACTGCCAAACATCTCCCTTTGACAAATTACCCTTGGCAGAAAAACGCCATGGGAAGAAGGTCCTCCCTGCGACGGCGACACCCACTATCTCAGCTATAAATGCAGACCGGGCAGGGTGGGAATTGGAGCTATGATTCCAGAGCAACTGTAAGACCAGTTTTGACTTTCAACCTGAGCCACCATGAGCTGCGGCTCCAAGCAAACCTCTAAAAGCTGCCTGCGAGGGAGCGGCGGTGGCAGTGCCGGCGGTGGTGGAGGGGGCAGTAAGTATTCCTCTGCCTCCTCAAGAAGAATCACTTCTACGTCCAGTGGTGGTGGCAGGTTTTCTGGTGGCAGTTGTGGTGGAGGAAGTTCCAGGAGCAGCTACGGCGGCGGGGCTAGCGGTGGCAGCTACGGAAAGATGAGGCGCAGCAGTTACGGAGGAGGAATGAGCGGTGGTTATTACGGAGCGGGAATGAGTGGTGGTGGTTACGGAGGGGGAATGGGCTGCGGCAGCATGGGAGGAGGCTTTGGCTCAGCTAGGAGTGGGTTTGGTGGTGGTTACGGAGGAAGCTTTGGTGGAGGTGGTGCTGCTTTCAGTGGTGGCAGCTTTGGCAGCAGTGGCTTTCATGGAGGGAATGTGGGAATTCTCTCCAACGACGAAAAGCTGACCATGCAGAGCCTTAATGAACGGCTGGCTTCCTACCTGGAAACGGTCAGAAGTTTGGAAAGGGAAAATGCTCAGCTTGAACAACTCATCAGGGAGTGGTACCAGAAGCAAGGTCCAACTGGTACAAAGGACTACAGCCACTATTACAGAACAATTGAAGACCTCCAAAATCAGGTAGGATGTTCTTTGTCAGAGAAGTTTAAGCATCGACAGACTTTTTTTTTGTGATTAAGTAAAGAGTTGGAGGCATGGATACTTCTACACTCACTGAAAGGGCCTCCTGCACTGGAAACTCTGCCTTCTGTGCACGCGCCCAACCATCTCCCACTGGAGATGGAGAAACAACGCACCCCCCTGCAGCACACCCACAGACCCTCTGCTGGCAGGCTGCCGGCTCTCGGAATGCCTGGAGTGGATTTCAGAGCCCAGGAAAAACTGTAACCATTACCCTCTGGGACGGGCAGTGTCTGACATCTGAGTGCAGCCCTCGGCACGCGGTCATGGGAGGTGACAGAGCTATGGCGATGACACAAAGCCCCCTGACAGGACTCTTGTACTCACAAAACAGTTTTTGCCACTCTGATGCTATTTCCACACAGGAACCTCTTTGTTGGCACTGTAGATGACCTTTCTAGGCCTCTGTGTGTAGGAAATGCTGTTCCCATCAGACACCTGGGAACAAGAAGGTGGCATTCCTGTTTCTGTCCCTCTGCAAACATGAGATTCACAGGGAGAACTTTCCTCAACATATCGTCTTCTCTCCTAGCTTGTGACTGCAGCTGTGGAAACCAACAAAGTACTTTTGGACCTGGATAACACAAGGATGACTGCAGAAGACTTCAGGATCAAGTAAATATATATTCCTCTTTTCCAGACACTGACTTCCTTTCTCCTACTTTCCTCAACTTAGTTTCATAAATTCGTTCCATAAACAAATATCAATCCACAGAGAGTAGGGTTCCTCCAGGTTCCATGGCAGCACAACAGAAATAATTTGTAAGCGTTAAAAAATCTTCATTATTTCTATAACAATCTCCAATGGGAATACTGCTGTCCTGGTTTTGGCTGGGATGAAGTTGCTTTTCTTCCCAGTAGCTGCTCTGGTTTGGATTTAGTATGGGATCTCGTGTGTGAAGAATGTTGATAACGCCCTGATGTTATGAGCTGTGGCTGAGGGATCAGGGACTTTTTTCAGCTTCCCAGGTTTTCCCAGGTGCAAGAAGCTGGGAGGGGAACAGCCAGTACAGCTGGCCCAAACTGGCCAGAGGAAGTGTTCCATGCCATGGACGTCCCGCTCAGGGTATGGGGGGGTTGGCTGGTGGGCAGAAATCTGGAAATGGCTGTTCTGAGGTTGCTGATTGGGCTCGTTCCGAGATCGTTCTCGGTTCTGCTCTGCGATGGCTGCACGGGACGGGCTGTCGGGTCATTGGGAGTGAGAAATGGTGCATTGTTCGTTTTGTACATACTGTCATTATTACTATAATTATAATCAGCATCATCATTATTATATTACTATTATTACTTCTTCCTTTGCTGGCCTGTTGAACTATCGTTATCTCAACCCACGAGTTTTACTTTTTTCTGAGTCCCTTCCCCATCCCGCCGGGGAGGAGTGTGCGAGCAGCAGCATGGTGCTTAGTTACCAGCTGGGGCTAAACCACGACGACTCCCTGTGGCTGTGGAGTCAAAGCTTAAAAAACCCTTTATTTTTAAGGAAAGAAAAATTGTGATTTTCTCTCACAGACAAAACAAATGGATGAAACCTGCACAAAGTCTACAGTAAGAAGAGACAGTAGAAAATATCACAGAATATATTTTAATACTAAATTTAGTTTTAATATTAAACTTTAAGTAGTGGCTGCTGATTTCGTAATTCTGCTGGTTGAGCCATGCTATGTGCCACGAAGTATAGAAACAAAAGTAGAACTGAGAGACTGGAATGTGTGAACAATTTCATAAAGTCCGTGGGAGAAGGACTGAGAACCCAAGAGCAGGGCTGACCTCTCCGCCCCGTCCTTGGCGCAGGTACGAGATGGAATGCGGGCTCCGGCAGAACGTGGAGGCTGACATCAACAGCTTGCGACCCTTGTTGGATAACCTGACCCTGAGCAGGTCTGATCTGGAAATGCAGTTTGAGTCTCTAAAGGAGGAGATGATTGACCTCAAGAAGAACCACGAGGAGGTAAGAGCCAGCTCCTTGGTGCGCAAACTGCAGGGCAGAACAAGAACACTGGCGATATCGGAAACGTGGGGAGGTTTCCAGGTCACGTCCTCTGCACTGAATACTCTTCCCTGCTCTCCGCACGTGCAGCAGCTCGGGAAGGGGCGGCCTGAGGCAGGCGGACTGCCCGGCCCGGGCTGTTCCAGGGCATCTCCCAGCACAGTTCTCTCAGCCAGCAACGACTGGGAAGTCAAGGCCAATAATTGCAAGAAGAAAAAAAAAACACAAAACCCAACATACATATATATGTCATTGAAAGGATCCAGGATGGTTTATGACTTCAGAGCAAGTTAATCGACGTCAAAACTCTTTCGCAAAGTCATTTCACCATTTTTGTTTATTTGCCTTGGGCGTGGGTTTTCTCTGCAGGAAATGAAATCACTGCAAACACAGTCCAGCGGTGATGTGAACGTGGAGGTGAATGCTGCTCCAGGAGAGGATCTGCTGAAAAAACTGAATGATATGAGACAAGAATATGAAAATATTATTCAGAAAAACCGACAAGAGGTGGAAAGGTGGTATGAAAGCAAGGTAAGTGGTTACAAGTGGAACGTTCGCATTACAAAAGAAAAACAATCCCAACTTTTGGGAAGAACTTCCTGTAGATGAATGACACAACGCCAATGTCCACAGCTTTTGGGATATAATGGTAGAACCCCTTTGATTAAACTAAAGGAAATCACAAGTGGGCTGGAACTGCCCTGGCAGAGCGGTATCAGCAAGTTTAAAGACTCCCATATTACGCGGGGCCCTGCTTCAGCTTGTGCTGCCGGCTGCTGCCGTGATAAACCGCCACGCTGACGCCGTAAGTAAAACGAAAAACTTCCAACGCTGTATATTAATTTTTCAAGATGGAGGAAGTGAGTCAACAAGTCCACTCCAGCGGCCAGGAGGTGGAATCAAGCAACCGACAGATCTCAGAGCTGAGACGTGACTACCAGAGCCTGGAAATCGAGCTGCAGTCGCAGCTCAGCATGGTGAGTGCCGACGGCTTCTAACACGTGAGTTGGTGGAGTAAGAGATCAGCTACAGCTAGCCTTGCATTTAGAGAAGATGACACCATGTATGGTTTTTCTCATTTTGGGCATAAGAATGATCCAATCCTGCCACCTGCCCCATTCCCAGAAAAAAACCCTGTATTTCTTGTTTCGTTCTCAGATCCAGTCTTTGCAATCCAACCTGGAAGACACGGAGCGTCGCTATAACATGCAGCTGCAGCAGATCCAGACGATGATCGCCCCCTTGGAGGAGGAGCTGGCCAGCATCCGCTGCGAGATGGAGAGTCAGAACGAAGAGTACAAGATGCTCCTGGGCATCAAGACGCGCCTGGAGCAGGAGATCGCTCAGTACCGGGCGCTGCTTGAGGAAGGGCAGCACGATATTAGGTACGTACATTCTGATTAATTAACCCGCCAGCTACGCGAACAGGTGATGAAAGCAGCAATATTTATCTGAGAACTGTTGTGACTGGTTCATCATCACCATATTTACTAGCATCACAAGAATCCATACGGAATGGCAATCCTAGCTGGCTGTGCTATCCTATACTTACTATGAACGGGACAAAACCATTTACAAAAGCATTTAGAACTCTTAATTTGTAATTTCTTCTCCTAAGTACAATCGGGCAGTACAGTTTTACACCAAAATGAAAGGTAAGCAAGGAAATAATGGTATTTTCTAAATACTCAAGGTGTATAGTTTGGAAGAGTTCTAAAGCTATTCATTATCTTTCTTTTTCTTCTTCTGTGCAGATCAGTTAATTTGTCCTTAATTAGGATAAAACCAGTTCTCTAGACCATGTTTCACACAATATTACTCTCTCAGTCACACAAGGAGCTCAGCGGGAGTCAGAAAGCGGCCTCGATACGGTCGATAGGATGCCGGACACCGGCCATGTTGCTATAAATCTTACACACCCGCGCCCTCTGCCCCTTACAGCATCGCACAGGGAGGAGCTGGTGGTGGCTTTTCAGGAGGAGGAGGTCATGGAGGAACTAGCTGGTCTTCTGGAAGAGGAAGTAGTGGAGGAGGAAGTAGTTGGTCCTCAGGTGGAGGAAGCAGTGGAGGAAGAACTGGAGGATCCTACGGAAGAACCTCCTCTTCTGGAGGTGGAGGAGGAGAGAGCGGAGGAAGAACAGGAGGTGAAACCTGTGGTAAAACTTCAGGTGGAGGAAGTGGCGGTGGTGGAGGAGGAGGGGGCAAATCCTGCCTCTCCCGTTCTTCATCTTCCCAGTCCCAGTCTGGCAACTCTTGTGAAAGCCAAGGTAAAACCTGGAATTACAGAGTACATCTTCTCATTGACTTTTCTCTTTGAATAGCAGGAAAACTTCCTATGCAGGAAAACTAGCTACGACACCTTCCTTCCTCATTTGGAAATCTGGAGATAGTTTTGCTATTTCTTTCCAAATCATGGTTTAAGCCCACTCCGACATTTGTTCTTACGCAGTACCGCATCAACGCGGTAGTATTTCCCCAGGGGACTCGAATGGAGAGGTCGTGATGAAGAGCGGTATCAGGGTGTGTAGAAAGAGGAAATGAAGGGGAAAAGGAAAGGTGATGCCCCATCCCACGCATACAGGGAACCAGGGAAGCCCTCAGTTTGGAAATGAAGCCAAATGTTAGAAGCTGGTATTAAGGGGGCAAATTGGTTAAAGCAGGGTAAAATAGTTGGAACACTCAAGACATCTAAAAGAAAAGGGGTATTAGCTGCAAAATCCTGAAGCAGCAAAAGATGGGGAGCGATCAAAAGGTTTTTCTGTGTCTGATTGCACGGTTGTGGTTCCAGGAGGTGCCGAAAACACGAAGCTCTGCCTGGAAGGGAATAAAACATTGGAGAGAGGAGCAACAATGGAGGAAGTGTCTGAAGCCATAAAAACAATGAGACTGGGTAAGGCTGCAGGTCCCGACAGCATCTCAAACAAACGCCTGAACATGTTGAAAATGAACAGAAAGCTAGAATTTTTAGAAAGGTTGTCTTCCATTTGGATTAAAAAAAAAAAGGAAAATGATCCCGCTTTGAGACTTCCGTTTATTCCTTCTTCTCAAGGAAGTAACAGGGATATGACCCTTAGTTTAAGGGTCGCTGCTTTCCGTCACAGACTGGCAGTTGGTCACGGAGGAATCGGCTACAGACCACAAGGCCTGGAGCCATTACTGGAGAAAGTAAGAATGCTGCAGACTCTCTTGATGCTGAAAACAAAGGTAGTGAACTCAGAAGGCTTTTGTGGAATGAGTAAGATTGTTTGGTAAGATCTGGTGTAGATGAAATCTAGTTTTTAAAAATTAATATACTCTACATTTGAAGAGTCATTTACACGTACGCAGTTGAGAACAGAAGCAGGTCCATGTATTTAACATGGTAAAGCCGCAAACACACATGCCTGTACAAATATTAAGTCTGACACTGTTCTAAACCTTTCTGGAATGCTGGGAAAAAATCTAGTCCCCTGAGAACTGCACAGTCTATAATTATGAAGCAAGAAAAAGATGCAAAATGCTGATTGAGATAACGCTTCTTCAAAGAAATTCTTCCTTCCCTTCATCTTTCAACAGGGAGTTTTAGAAAGTCGGAGGCCTGATTGGCAAAGCCAGCATCTCCCACCACGGGGCCTGTGGACCAAGCGAGAAGATACCGACACGTCCCAACGCCTCTGCGAGGAGCGAGAGCAACCACTCGTTGAAGTTACCGCGCCCTGTCACTCCAGGGCCCAGCAGAACTCGGATGGTCCCCCTGCTTCTTCCCTCTGAATTTCTGTGCCTAAGCGCTTACCTGAGTTAATCTCTACCGCGATTGGTATTCTTGTAAACAAAAAAAAGGAAAAAAAAAAGAAACACACCCCCCCCCACCACCTCTTCAGAATGCTAATAAAGCTTTGCTTCTCTCTGATGCAACCGCAAAGCCATGTCTGAGAGAAATATCCTTTAGCAGAGGTTTTTGTTTGAACCAGTTACAAATATCGAGCGCAGCCCTGGAACACACACTAACAGGTCACGTTATGCACCGACCCAAAAGTTTGCGCTGCTATGGTCACTATTTAAGATTAACTGGGCAAAACTTTGAAGAATATACTACCAGTGAAAATGCTCTGGTGGTGGGAAATGGGAAAGCTAAGAGTTAAAAACTCCTGACTCATTTCTGCTGTGAACTTCTGTCGGGGAAAGAGAGGGTGGGTTTAAAAACTGACTGCTCCCTAGAAAGCTGCTTAGGAAAACTCTTCCTAAGAAGTCACTAAAATGCATACTGAAACTTTTTTATCATGGAATTTAGGATGGAAATTTTCAGCTCCCAGTACCAAAACACCCCTAGTGCAGAACTCAAATAACGTACAATTAATTATCCCAAACGAACACCTTGTGAGTGCTACCTGCTTGGCTAACAAGCGGATCAAAGTTCAGTAACAGGACGTCCCCGCTTTGTGACAGTTGTTATCTGCGCTGTAAAATAAATTCATAGAGCTGGAGCATGAACCAAATTGCTTGCGCATGGTCTTACAGAAGCCTTGCTGTCCGGGAAATGTGTAACACCTGGATACCTGGCCTCTCTACGGATCTCCTCAGGGCGTTGCTCAGCTCTAAGTACAGACAGGTACACGTTTTACAAAGAAGACTGGCAAATTATTCATATTTAGGATATGATTTTACAAAACCCAGTGGTAGGTTGGGAGAAAAAAAAAGCAGCTCTGCTGTGAGGCCAGGCTGGGAGAGCTGGGGCTGTTCAGCCTGGAGAAGAGGAGGCTCCGGGGAGAGCTGAGAGCGGCTCCCAGTGCCCAAAGGGGGCTGCAGGGAAGGTGGGGAGGGACTGTTCAGCAGGGCCTGGTGGGACAGGATGAGGGGTGATGGGTGTAAACAAAAAGAGGGTGGATTTAGACTGGACATTAGGAATCAATGTTTCACACTGAGGGCGCTGGAGCACTGGCCCAGGCTGCCCAGAGAGGCGGTGGATGCCCCATCCCTGGAAACATTCCAGGCCAGGTTGGCCGGGGCTGTGAGCACCCTGATCCGGTTGGAGATGTCCCTGCTCCTGGCAGGGGGGTTGGGCTGGGTGGGGTTTAAAGGTCCCTTCCACCCCAAACTGTTCTTTGAGTCTATGATTCTACATCCAAGAGAAAAGATTCACAAACCAATTTTAAGGGTTGCCTAGAGATCACACAGTAGAGGGCCTGCTCACAGTGATACGGGTGAAAAGCCAGAGACTGAACTTTTCCTCTTTGTTTTAACTGTAGCCATGTTTCCCTCCTTCATACCCCCAGCCAACGGGTTCTCTCTGCCCGCTCCCCCACGCTGTGGCCCTTACGGTGAAGCGCGGGGTGTGTGTCAGCAGAACGTCCCCGGCTGAGTTGCTGAGATGAACTGGATGGGGGATTTACCGTGCAAAAACTTCAGAAGGCTTCTCACGTATCACCTGTTCTCTAGTACGTGCTTTATCCCTTGCGTTTCTCAACTCATCTCCTTAGAAACAAACAAAGGGACCCAGATAGGCGTATCGCTGCTGTAAGGTTTTCTCTCAGTTTCACAGTCATGAGTTTTGTTTTTTCACTCTGAGGAAGGCATCACCCACTGGAGAAGGTTGAGAAACAGATGGAGTGGGAGACCGTGGGAACAGGAATCCTGAACGCCCCAGTTCTAGGCAGCCCCGTGCCAGTGATTCACCGCGTTGCCTTATGCCAGGCTCTCAGCCAATGTGATCAGTACTTGAACAGAAAAAAAAAATTAAGAAGAAATTTTTTTTCTGACCAATGTCTCTGTGGGGCTCTGAGGAACTGGGTACTCATGAAGGACTGGTAGCAGGCACTGCTAGCCCCGACCCGTGCGGAGCGGCAGCGCTGGTTCCATTCGCAAGGACGCTCACGTCTCCCTCCTATTGCAAAATCACCCACTCCATTTCCAAAACCCTGCAACGCCACGTCACCCTGCTCTGTGTATCCCCCACAGCTGCTCGCCGGGTTTGCTCTGCCGGTTTTACACCCCTTGCAGGCCGCGACAATTCCTCCTCGGAGCCGTCCATTTGGGGTGCTAAACTGGCAGCCCAGGTGAAAGAACGCTCCCAGCACAGCCGTCCTGCCTCTCATGCCTCCCTCAGGTACTTCTTTCCAAACACATAACCTACTTTTAGTATTTTTACCGCCGGTTATCTAATTTTCTAGCATATATACACCGAACCTTGCTGAGGACACTTCACTGAAACAGGTCCCTGTGGGAGCAAAGCAGAACGAACCGTGAGGAGTCTGAAGCGTGGGACGGAGCGACGAGGCCGTTCGGCACCGTCTGTGCGGGACCAGCACGCGCAAACATCCGCGCGCAAGGGGTTGTGCGATGCTCTCATCATGCGTAGAAATAAGTGAAAATTTCTGAGCAAGTAGGACACAAAATATAACATTACTGCTTTTAGTACTCAGCATTGATGGTCCTGTCGTCTTCCTCACCTAAAACCTGTGCCTTTCTTAACAAGGCGTTCTTAAAATGTTCCCTGCATCTAATGAGCCTGTGTCTATAACGCAAATAAGCTTCATAATAAAGTTTATTATTTGCTACGTGTTACAGTATGTGACAAAATAAAGACAAGCCGCCAATAAACTTAAAGAAAATACTTCCTTAATCATGGCATGAGTGCTCATTACGGACAAAAATGAGGCTGAGTTTAGAGAGTTTCTTACCATACACAGGAAGAAAATGGCAGTTTACGTATGTTTTCCTTTTTCCATCTTGCCTATACAGCCTCTGCGTTGAGGGATCACTAGCATTCGCTTCCTGAGAGAGCAGGCTTGTAATAACAACTGCGCAAAAAAACCTTATGTGGAGGAACAGAGCTAGAAAACCAAGAGGATTGCAAAGCAGGAGGAAGAAATACAAATATTGTGGTGTCAGGTGTCAAAGCTTCGGGCGTGCTTACAGTGGGACTCCGGCGGTTTTAAGAGAAGTGAGGAGAACCTTGCACTTTTTATTTGCACGCATTGTGTCAGGCATTAATCAGCATAATTTTATTTAGCCTTTAATTTTATGAGCACAATATGTTGCAATTTGGATACTTATCTGGTGTTCCTGTAGGTGCTCTGAGAAGAAAATTGCGGTATGTGTTGGAACAAGACTTTCAGAACAACCTTAGGCAAAAATAAATGTGCACACACACTCCTGTCTGTTTGGCTTTGGGACTCCCAGAGCAATTAATTTGTCCATTTGAAGGCACAGATCTAATTTCAAAATTGCCTATGCCTATTCTGCTGATCTCTCATTAATTGTCAGCCCCATTAATTGTCAAAAGCTACCTGGGCTACAGAATTAGTACAGCAAAGCATGCCATCCCACGGCGCTGGGGCGGGGGGAGGAGGGGACTCGCCAACCTTTCTGGAGCCCACCCGTCTCCACGTGAATGTCCTAGTGGGTCGTCTTCACTTCTGTGAGGGCTTCACAGTCATTTGCTTAAAGTGTTGGGGTTTTTTTTGTGATAATAATTCTCTATATGGACAATTGAGCAGATCCCCAAAGGCAGCAGGCACAAAGAGGATTTAGCTACGCTTAGGCTGGCTGAACTCCAAAGCTGTGATTCCCAGACCCTGGCTCAGTGGGTACTGAACCACCCTGAATTATTACATTCACTGAATCTTACTTTTTGACTAACAATTTCTCCAGGCTGCTTCTGCACTTGCTCAGAGCAGGCTGAGGCTCAGAGGAGCAAGGACCAGCTCCTTCCCGCTTCCCGCTGGCAAGCAGAGACCATGCAGGTTGCCCTCGAAGCGTGTAAATCCTCCGCAGAGCTCAGCCCAGCATGCCTCCCACAGCCCAGCGTGACCTTCCTCCCTGTAAAACACTTCAAGAGGAGTGGGTGCCTTTCCTTCATGCAACGCAGTAGCTGTAGTACAATTGTCATGGTTGAATCTGAGTTGGCAACTAAGTACCGCGCAGCCACTCGCTCACCTTCCCTCTGCCCGCCTCGTGGGACAGAGGAGAAAATTGGAAGGGTCTTGTTGGTTGAGAACAGTTTAATGACTGAACAATAATAACAATAATAGTAATGAAAACAACAAAAAAAAGAGAGAGAAACAAAACCCAAGAAAAACAAGTGAGGCAATTGCTCACCACCTGCCGACCGATGCCAAGCCAGTCCTTGAGCAGCGATCGTGGAGCAGAACCAAGAGTGATCTCAGAATGAGCCCAATCAGCAACCTCAGAACAGCCATTTCCAGATTTCTGCCCACCAGCTAAACCCCCATACCCTGAGCGGGACGTCCATGGCATGGAACACTTCCTCTGGCCAGTTTGGGCCAGCTGTACTGGCTGTTCCCCTCCCAGCTTCTTGCACCTGCTCGTCAGCAAAACCTGGGAAGCTGAAAAAAGTCCCTGATCCCTCAGCCACAGCTCATAACATCAGGGCGTTATCAACATTCTTCACACACCAGATCCCATACTAAATCCAAACCAGAGCAGCTACTGGGAAGAAAAGCAACTTCATCCCAGCCACAACCAGGACAACAATACACAGATCAGTGCCTTTGCAGGCTGGGATTCAAATCCCTCCGTTCCATCTCACAGGGTATCGCTGTAACCAAAGCCATTAAGGTGACAGAGCAGCTGGACATGTCCCCAGCCTGAGGGGGAGCTGGGGCTGCTTATCCCAAATGGACTGAGGCACCCAAACTCCAGAGGGAGGCAGGAGACCTTGTTGGCAGATGCTCTTATTGTGCCCTCCAGCTTGTACAGGCAGTATGAAAAACGCGGTTCCATTTTGGTACCAATAAAAAATAAAATATTCCACCCTGAAGGAGAGCGGGGCAATCCCAGAGGGATAACTCTGATTCTGGCTCAGAAAGTGACAGAAATGCTAACTGGCAGCCGATCGGCGGTAATTAGCAGCCTCTAAACTGCCTGTCTGCCGTGGGGCACGGAAGCCCCGACCCACGGCTGCCACATCCGAGAGACAAAACGGCGCGTCCATCTTCAGGCTCCGGGCAACAGGCATTCCTCCCAGCAGCCTGCTCGCAGGGAACATCCAAGTTGTCCCGCACAAAAGTGTTCGCATGGCGAGCGCTGGAGGTTTTCAACTTCACACGCAAGCTCACTGCTGCCTCAACAGTCCTTGTTTCCTTTGCTGGGTCTAATCTAAATTTCTTTGGAAATGATTGTGATTTCGCTAGGATATTGTGAGACAAAGTAGGAATGAAGAGTGAGCACAGACTCCCAGGTGAAAACAGATCCTCTCTTCTTACAAAAATTTCTGGCAGGAGTGATGGTAAGAGATTATTAAATAGATCAAGATAATGAACTGTAGCGCTTGCCTGAGGCGCGGCAGCAGAATGACATTGAATTCAGGGGAAATGGTTTAATTTTTCAGTGCACAGACACAAAAGCCAGGATCCATTTTCTCCAGGTCTGTTTCGAATGCAGCAGCTTCAGCTTGGAAATGTCTCCCGGTTTCGCTAGAACATCCAGCAGCGTGGGCTGCTCACAGTTTGGCTCCATTCTGACACGAGGCAGTCCCTCCTTTGATCTACATCGCGAAGGCCTGATTAAAAGGAAAACAAAAACAGAGCGAGAGTGAAAGAACACTGGCTGTACTTGAAACGTGGCATGTGCTGAGCTTCACACGGAGCAGCGGGCAGTGTCAAAACACTCAGGTGCTCTGCAGACCGGGCAACGCTGGTGGCTGTGGTAACAAACATCCTCGTTCTGGTCTGATCTGGAAAGGGCAATGTTAGAGAGCACACTGGATGCTGTACCAACACAAAGCCATGAATGATTAAACTGTGCATCAGATATAGGAAAGAGATGAGAAAAGGTCCTAAAATTGTTGGTTCCCTTTAGGTAATTCTGTAAATTATAGAAATTATAAATTATAAACTACATCATCCATGTAGCACATTAGTGGGAAGCATCAGAGAACAAGCATTTTTGAAGACTTTAAATGAACTCAGAAAAGATCTTCTCTGGTATTTGCACAGTTAAAGATCTAATAATCAATAAATTAAAATATGCCAGGAGAGAATTCACTGTATGCAACTTCACAGGAGGATGAAGTACCCAGTTCTCCTGCATTTTCACATACCTCAGCATTACAGTCCAAAGAGACACACTACGTGTTTGAGAACACAGTGACTGTGAAAGAAACGAAATATCACACGGGAAAATGTTCATCAGGTGAGAATATAGAACATGCTAATAGCCAGCAGGATTTCTATTAAAAGCACAAAGACTGAAAAATAACAACTCTAAAGACAAGAAAGGAGCGTCCCATGAGCACGTGACTTGAAAGCTCCCAGCCCTCTAAAGGCAACATCTTTTCTTTGTGTTCCTCCGTTATACATAAGTAGTGGCAATAATATAGAACTAAAATGAAATTTTGAGTCTGTCTAACATTCTCCGCTCTCAATCACTTCACTCTTTCTTTCCTTGATTTGTTTTTTAAAGTATTTTCCAACCATACCATAAGATATGCCCTTCTCAGAACAACCTTCCAATGTGGACAAGCCCTTGCTGTGAACAAGTGCATACAGAAAAAGTCAACCTAGAAATAAAATAGGAAACAATCTATGTCCTCAAAAAGTACACAAACAGATTAAAAGACTCTTTTAAAAAATGTTTTTACTGTTGTTTTAATAATTTCAGAGAATTTTTTGCTCTTTATCACTACAAACCCACAGATTTTTCTAGCTTGTCTATGAGAAGTATCCATCAGGAGATCACTGGAACCACCGTCGGACACTTGAATCCGATAATCAATTTCACTTACCGCTGTGGAATTTGTGAAAAAGGGCCCCCACTGACCACAACGACATTACCCAGGCACACAGGCAAAACAGCACTAAAAAGAAAAACCATTTTGCATACAGTAAAGTGCATCTTTCAGCACCAATAACAGAGGGTGCAGAAGCCCAGAAACGGTGTTTACACCGCGGAGGTGACACCACCATCCTCCAGCTGTGGATCAAGGAGAAATTATCACATCATCAAGCTACCTGACATCTTTCATCATCCCAGAGCCATTGAGTATATCAAATAGCAAGATAAAATCAGAGAGCTTTTGAAAGAGATTGCATAAGCAGCAATAAAGCAATGCTGGCAAAAGCACGCTGCAATGGGTTCAGTCACAAAATGTTAAATAATCCTTCATTTAACATAAAAAAGACCAGAAGTTAAGAGGCAGAAGTACAGTTTATAAAAGAATCGTGCACATGGAGACTGCTAGCAGAGTGGAAAGAGCAGCACAATGATCAGCTTCCACATGAAGGTGGCCTTTGGAAAGCAAGGACCGCGCTGCGCTGCCGGCTCCGAGAGCTCTTGCTGAAGAGGCGGAGAAGAGGACAGCCGGCACACGGCAGCTCCTCAGAGGTGCCCCTCTTTGTTCCCTGCCTCCCAGGTTTGGGGGGAGATTGCTAAGTTCCATAAACACCTTACAGGGATTAGGGGATCAGTAACCAGAGGGAAAGGCAGGCAGTGGAGACACGGCAGTAACACGGAACACCACCACTGGAAAACCACACACTTTCTTCCCAACAAGCTCGAGCAGTTTGATGCCCGTCTGCAGCGAGACCGCAAACGCCGACGGCTTTGCTGTTGTTTGCCGGTCGGTGGAAGGGCCTGGCTGTCTGCACGCACCAGCTCTCCACTGTAGGAAAAAATCAGATGTAAACTTCTCAGAAAAGCCTGCAGTGTCAGAGCAGAGCCCAGGGGATGCTGAGGAAGGGGGATTCTGCGTTTGAAGCAGCATATTTCGTTTTCAGCAGAGATTTTTCAGCAGATTTTTGAAGCACTCCTGGAGTGAAGGAGGCAGTCAGCTCTGCTTCCCCAGCTCAGACTCACAGATTTTTCAGAACCATGCCATCCTGCACTAGCGCCAACTCTAACAGTGGAAACCGCGTAGAGCCCAGCTCGGGTGAGCTGCTGGGGATCAGCGCAAGACTGCAGTACGGAGTAGCTCCTTTTGTGGTCTCAACAGTCTCATTTCGGCCGATTTGTGTACAAAGTCCTTCAGTTTGTCTCTCTGGATACTATCTCAGAGTCTCGAGGATCTCTGCACTGAGAGCAGTACGTGCAGTTTCTCTGTCACCTGCAATGTGTGACACCAACAACAGAGGGTGAGCAATTTTATATTAAATAATAAAAGGTCCTCCCACAAAGTATTTGTCTGCTGTTGTCTGCATGAATACAGATTCTAATTGCGCTACAATTGACTTTATAGTACAGTTAATCTTCCTGCTATTTTAGATCAATAGCTCTTTGGTGAAAAAAAAAGCAATATTTTTTTTCTCTTTGATTTTCAGGACGTAGCTATCTAGTGTGCTGTATCATCACTTTCTTCACAAAGGAAGGATTTTGATTTTTAAACAAGAATCCCACTGTATTGCTTGAAATAGACTTCTCTCATAAATAAATTAAATTCTCTAATGGCAGGGATGCACAAGGTGGGTAATCTAAATAACCGGGACAAGCAGACCTATGAATAAAACTCCTGCAGTACCGTGCATGGTGAGGAAAATAATAGAACCAGAGCAGAAGATCTGGAATGCACAAAATATGAAAGAGTAAAAGAGAAAAGTAGTCTGACAATAGCAGCTACAGAAATTTTAGCAAAGGAAGTAGACTAATAGTTGAACCAATGCATGGTCTAACATCAGAGATCCGGGCGGCACCTTTATTTTAGGGAAGACCTGGGAGCAAAGATTCTCTCTATGTAGTTCCATCAAGTGCACGTTATCTCCAGATTAGCTTCCACAGGATCCTGAATAAAGCGGCTTTTCCATCGTAAAGCAGATCCAGACTGCACGAGGCAAAAGACTATTTATTCCCAAAAAAGCTCAAAGCAAAGAATGCCACCCAAAAGAAACGAAACGTTCGATCTTAAACAAACACCACAAACCCAGCGATGGGCTAGATTGCCTGAGATATCGGTGCAAAAATACTGTTCAGCAAATTATTCTTGGCACAAACAACAAGGTTGGTAAATGCCCCGGGAGAAGGAAACACCCTGATGGTGACACCCACTGTCAGAAGTATAAATAGAGAGAGGTGGGGATGAAAAGTTGCAGTCCTGAATCTTATCAGGCTGTGCACCTAAATTTGGGATTGTGGTTAGACTCCTACCTGCTGTCACCATGAGCTGTGGCACTAAGTCTTCGTCTAGTACTAGAATTAGCAGAGGAGGTGGTGGTGGTGGTGGTGGTGGTGGTGGTGGCGGTGGTGGTGGTGGTGGAGGGGGTAGCAGCTGTGGAGTACGTAAGTCTGGTGGATACTCCTCAGTGTCCACTAGAAGATACACCTCTTCCGGAGGAAGCGGAGGCTTTTCTGGGAGAAGCTTTGGTGGAGGAGTTTCCAGGAGCAACTATGGAGGGGGCTTTAGCAGCGGCAGTTGTGGAAGGATTAGCCGCAGCAGCTATGGTGGGAGAATGAGCGGTGGTAGCTATGGAGGAGGAATGAGCTGTGGAAGTATGGGAGGAGGATTTGGATCAGGTGGAGGTGGTTTTGGGGGAATGGGAGGTGGTTATGGAGCTGGCCTCAGTGGAGGTAGTTTTGGTGGTGGTGGATATGGTGGAGGTGGATTTAGTGGCCTTGGTAGTGGCAGCTTCGGTGGTGGCAGCTTCGGTGGTGGCAGCTATGGTGGTGGTGGCTATGGTGGTGGTGGCTACGGTGGAGGTAGCTTTGGTGGAGTGGGGTTTGGTGAAGATTCTGGCTTGCTCTCCACAAATGAAAAGCTCACCATGCAGAACCTTAACGATCGCCTAGCTTCTTACATGGATAAAGTGCGACGCTTGGAGGAGGAAAATACTCAACTTGAACAACTGATCAGGGAGTGGTATAAAAACCAAGGTCCCACTGGTACCAGGGACTACAGCCAATATTACAGAACAATTGAAGAACTACAAAACCAGGTATGATCTCGTTTGAACTTTGAACAGATTTCCATTAGAACGGCACCTGCCTCCTGAAGCGCACTATTGCTCTTTGGGGCAACATCTTCCCTGCTTTGTTTTAGCCTGGAAGCAGACTGGTGTGCTGAGAAAGCTTGACTACCGGTTTCTCTCCGTTGTGGGTGATATGTGTATTCTGGCACGCTAGGACTTGGCGCCGGTGGCACGGTTTGGTGCAACGGTAGATCACTACTCGTGCACCATTATGCAACCTGCCCAGTGCTCCCTTCTGTGCCGTGCTCTTGCTTCTTAGCTTCTCGCTCTCTTGACCAGGAGATGTGCTAGTAGGGCTAGTAGTGGCCACGCTGGTGGCAGCCTTCCGTGAAGGACAAGCCAACGTGTGCGCTTAGCCTAACGCCAGCCCTCAGCCAGTTGATAGTCCCCCATCTCCTACATGAGTACGGTTGTTGTTGCCAAATGCAATGGGAATTGCATTTTCCCACTGTTTTTGGAAAATGAGTTTATTTAGTTACTCTTTCCAACACGGTATTACCTTTTTAATGGATATTTGTAAACTGAAATTGACAGCACAGGGACTTTGTTTTAACTGAAGCAATACATTTATATGTAGCTCCTGCAGCACTCGTGAGGAGTGCTACGCTACCGCAAAGCTATTCCGAAAGGTTTTTCTGCACAGGTACTCCTTCCCCCGGCCTCTATATCCGACTGAAAAGCCAATCCACTGAATAACATCTGCCCTCTCCGTTTCAGATTATTGGTGCAAACGTGGACCTTAACAAGATCCTGCTTGACATTGACAACACCAGAATGACTGTGGATGACTTCAGGCTGAAGTGAGTCCTTCCCTTCCCGTCCCGTTCCACCTGCCCTCCCTTTACCCCCAGGAGTTCACATCATCCATCAACCTTGGTCGATGCTACAGCCTCTCAGCTCCAAGGACAGAATGTAGAATTACTGGGATGTAGGGATGGAAACTTCATAATGAAGATAACAAAGAGATGTGGCAGCACTGTCACTGTCCTTTTGTCTGTCGTTAGGTACGAAACCGAGTACACCCTGCACCAGAGTGTGGCAAGCGACATCAATGGATTACGCCCGCTTTTGGATCAGCTGACCCTGGCCAGATCTGACTTGGAGACACAGTTTGAATCCCTGAAAGAGGAGCTGATCTATCTGAAGAAGAACCACGAAGAGGTAAGTTTCTCCACACTTTGAAATTGTAACTGATGAAAACTCGGCACTCAGAGAATTTCCTGTGGCAGTAGGAAATTCCTCTTCCACCAGCAGTAACCAGATTCTGGCTGCTGGCTTTGATCACCCAACTTGACGTAACCTGGCTTTGATTTTCGGGAGTTTCTAGCATCCATAGCTGCCCGCAGCTGATGTAGTAAGACACCTAAAATGAGACTGGGGAAATGAATGTCTTTCAGTACAAAGTACAAGCTTGTTGCTGAACTCATGGAAGGAAAATTGGATAGAACACAGGGAGGAGTCCAAAGAAAATATTTATACTATCTGCAACGATATTTCCCACTGAGGAGAAAAATACATACAAGGATTTTCACAAAGAGCAAGCTACACAGAATTCCTTACGACCCTGAGGAGAAACCGTCAGGGTCAATGTGTACGTGGTGCCTGGCTGCTGTTCCCTGGGAGGTTTGGCTCAGGAATGGCAGAATTGTGCCCTTTCACACCAAGGGCAGAGGGGGCCCCTTTGCAGGAGCGATACGGCTGCTGGAGGATTTATGTCCTTTTCTTCTTTATTTGAAATGTATGTCTCCTTGCCTTCACCCGTTGAGGACTTGGTGAGATTTTTTTGTATTTTCTTTTCAGGAAATGAAAGGACTGCAAACACAATCTGGTGGTGATGTCAATGTGGAGGTCAATGCTACTCCTGGCATTAATTTGATGGAAAAATTAAATGAAATGCGTTGTGAATACGAACGGCTTATTGAGAACAACCGGAGGGAGGTGGAAAGCTGGTATGAAACCAAGGTAAAGCACAGGGTTTTTTCGGTTACTAAATCTTTCACAAAGAACTTGACCTATTTACACCCAGTAGAGGAAAGGCAACACACCATGTATTATTTAAGGGACATTAACTTTAAGTGACTTTAAGCAATTTACTGTACCAGGTCAGTTCTGGAGTATTAAGGTTGTGTGGTAAAGCATGGAGCACCTCTGTCCCAGTAAGAAGGTGAATCACCCAGAGTGAGCTCACTGAGGGGCACGGGGGCGATGCACAAAGTCAGTCTACCTTACATCTTTCCTTACTAATTGCTTTCTCAATGCTTTTATGATAACCCCACAATGTTTTCTTATTCCCAAAAACGCCTCAATTTTGTATGTGAATTTTTCAGATGGAAGAAGTTAATCAACAAGTCCACTCCAGCGGCCAGGAGATACAATCGAGCAACCAACAGATCTCTGAGCTGAGACGTGAATATCAAAGCCTGGAAATTGAGCTGCAGTCCCAACTCAGCATGGTAAGCAAAGGCATTTGCTTCTGCTGTACCCGTGCCACAGGCTGGAATGAAAGACCAGTTACACTGGAATCAAAGACCAGTTACACCTAGAAAGTACTCCAGCTATAGAGAATGGGATGCTGGATTACTTATCTTCCAAGATACACTTTTTTTCTGGTTTGTGAAGCTCTCATTTTTTTCCACAAAGAAGAGTTAAACTTGTCCCATTCCCACAAACACTGTGTTTTATTTCCCATTTGCAGGTGGATTCTCTGCAATCCAACCTGGAAGACACGGAGCGTCGCTATAACATGCAGCTGCAGCAGATCCAGGCGATGATCGCCCCCTTGGAGGAGGAGCTGGCCAGCATCCGCTGCGAGATGGAGAGTCAGAACGAAGAGTACAAGATGCTCCTGGGCATCAAGACGCGCCTGGAGCAGGAGATCGCTCAGTACCGGGCGCTGCTTGAGGAAGGGCAGCAAGACCTTGTGTATGTAACCTGACAGAAGAACACAGCATAGTGTAAAACCCAGAGCTAGATTAGGCACAAAGTCAGGAAATGAACAGTCTAGACTTGCAGAACAGATTTGGTACTGAATTGAGGCTAACTCAGCTACCTCGACCTACCGCCTCCCAGGTCTGAGGTGCTCCGCATTTCTTGGCAAACCTGTTCAGAATATAAATAACGCGAGGGAAAATTAATGCAGAAATTCTGAACTACTGATTTGCAGCTGGAAACAGAGCTTACCCTTACCCTTACCCTTACCCTTACCCTTACCCTTACCCTTACCCTTACCCTTACCCTTACCCTTACCCTTACCCTTACCCTTACCCCTACCCTGACTCCAGAGGAGGCCAGGAACCAGCCAGCCAGACGTCCCCTGGGAAGGGACTGTAAGCAGAAGAATGACCGCAGCCACTCATAAGAGCTCATAAGTGGCACCTGCAGGTACAGCTAAAGCTTCATTTCCAGCCTTTCCAGTTTGGAGCGCAGTGACACCACGCATTGAGAAGGCAGCAACGCTAAATCTTGCAAGAAATACCTGAGGAGCACATGGGGAAAGCAAAGCCTCTTGCGCTCAAGCTGGAATTGCAAGGGAGGTCGATTTTTGGCACTGCATCTGCTGTCTTGCTCACCTGTGCCAGGTTCTGAAAGGAGTACAGAGAAGAGCAGTGCAGGCTTCTGTGCAGTATATGTAGACAGATTTCCTTCTGAGAGAAAAAATGCACCTGATTAACTTTTTTTCTCCTTTCTCTCTCTTTGCAGGATCCCAGCAGGAGGAATGGGAGGAGGCATGGGAGGTGGCAGAATAGGAGGTGGTGGCTATTCTTCTGGAGGAGGAAGAGGAGGAGGAGGTGGTAGCATGAGTGGTGGATATGGAGGTGGTAGCATCTCCTCCAGCAGCGGAATGGGAGGAGGAATTGGAGGAGGAAGTGGCGGAGGAGGAATGGGAGGAGGCATTGGAGGAGGAAGTGGCGGAGGAGGAATGGGAGGAGGAAGTGGAGGAATAGGAGGTGGAAGCGGCGGTGGATGCGGCATTGTTGGAGGAGGAGGAGGAGGAGGAGGAAGGATCTCAGGAGGTGTCAGCAGTTCCCACTCCTACTCTTCATCTTCCCAGTCTCAGGGCTGCAGGAGCGGTGGTGAAAGCCAAGGTGAGAACTGTTGTACGGGCACACTGTTCCCTCAGTCCCATCCTCACTAGTTTATACACTGCGTCGATGTGCTCTTCGCAGGTAAACGATACCAAGGACAAACTAACTTTTCTGAAAGTGTTAGATTTACTTTTGTTAAAAATTCTTTCCTCTTTGTGTGCAAAGGATTGACTCCACTTAGGAAATACACATTCAATTTCTATTCAATTTTGGGGGTGACATCAGCTGATCACGTAGTTAAAACCCAGTACTGAAGAAATTCACGCTTGCTTTATTTCCAAACAGGGTACGGAAGAAAATCTTTTGACTAAGAACATAGATTGAGGATCCTACAGCATAAGACCTTCCAAACAGAAACTGGCCCAAATCCTCGACATTCCCCACGCACCTCAGGAAGGACAGATGCTTGGAGCAGTTCCTCACCGTTGCTGATGCCACCTATCAGATGCCGCTCAGATGGGCCACCGGCCCACCCACCACGCACGCTACGCACCGCTTCTGCCTGGGACGCTCTGTGGCTTCAATCATTGGCACTTGGGCTGCTTGCTTCACAGATTCAACCTGTCTGTTACTTGGGTTGTTCTGTATCAGGAAAACGCGGCTAATAAAATTTCATTTCTGTCTGATGCAACCAGAATCCCGTGTGTAGGTTTTCTCCTGTTCTGTAGGTGTAAACACTTAAAAAGAAAATACAAAGCTGTGCCAACACACACCTCCGGGGAGACAAGCTGATGACACATTACAACAGCTGATAATAAAATCTAGAGTTAAAGCACAATTTCTGGGCATTCAGGGCACATCAGCATCTTCTTGGAGCATCCTGTGCTCTGCCGTTGTTTTTTAGTAACGTGCCAGATGTGGAGCTGAGCTCTAGGACTCAACAGCAGACGAATATCAGCCCAGAAGAGAGGGCAGAACGTCAGCACTGTGCGAGCGCTCATCACCTTGGCACCAGCTGAGTGCCCACCCCCCCCGACACAAAGAAACGTGAATGATCACAGAACCGTGAGGGTAAAATGAAAGGAATGTTTCCATTTGTGGTTCACAAAAACTTAACGGACACTCACCGGTTTAAACGGGAAACGCACAAACTAGGGATCTGGTTTTGAACAGACACGAAAAAGAAGTTAAAAGGAAATAGAATTTACAGGATCTTGACAAAGTTCTCCTCCATCACATGGTAACACTACCAGCAATCCCTGCCCTCTCCCTGTGACAGGTGCAGAACGCGTGAAAGCACCTGGAATGTTGACTTTTAGATACAGGAAGATCTGTGAGGTGAAGAAAATGAGCAGAAACTCTTTCAACCACATCCAACTGCTGTCACTTAAAAGCATTCCTGACTACACTGCTGCAGCAGCTCAGAGAAACAAACAAATCATCAGAAAGCACTCTCTGGTTATCAGTGATCTGTTGGGAGTTAGTATTTCAAAGAAATTACAGTATAGCTTTCTCCAGGGACCGGGACAACTTTGTTCATGAAAACAAACAGCAGGTTGTTTCCCTGCAGCCCACCTCCATGGATAGAACCCATTTCCAGAGACTTGGCTGACAAAAATAGCTTTGCCTTCTGGAGACTAACAAATTCAGAGATCAAAGGAAACGAAATGTATCGTTCTCAGCCTTGCAAAGCAGCTTCCTGGACACGTTTGAGGAATTTCAGGAATTTCTGTATGATATTCCGGAGGAGAGAGGGCTGCCCAAGCAGACAGATCATAAACTCCGGCTTTATTGATTTCAATGAGAAGTTGGCATCTGAGTTCCTCACGCGCACATGAAGGTCTCAGTCCATCGTACAGCTGCCACCCAGACAGCACAGACCTACAGGCTGGGCAGCCTGCAAGTACACCCAGCCGTGGAAAATCCGGTAGGGAGCATAAAATACCAGTGCCTGCCCAGCATGCCAGTCTCCTGGGCAAAGGAGGGGCCAAAATCCCCCCCAGGCCGCGGAGCGAAGGTCTTGGCAGGCTGTGTGCTCGGCGAGCGGCCTTGCGTGGGGAAAAAGCCAAAGAAGATGGGGGGTTTGTGGAAGAGGGGGTTGTTTTACCATTGATCAGAGGGTGTGGATCGAGAGAACAGATGCAAAATTAATTTCCAGAAATACAGGTCACGCTGCCACGGAAACTCTCAGCACTTCCAGGGAAACCGCAATACCCGACCTACACCAAACCGCTTACGTTGTGCTTGCGTGAACGAGGCTTTGCAGAGTTGTAACAGACTTGGTGCTGCACAAACACTTCCAGCGGCGCACGACGGGAAGAATGAGATCTAGTAACGCTGATTTCTGTTCCTTTGCTTTGGATACTCGGCCTCACACCTAACCTAGGAAGAGCCAGGACGCCCACAGCAAACGGAGCGGGGATGATTTCGAAGTTCCCAGCTGCACGTAGGCCAGAGCCCTCCAGAGGGAACTCTGCTGTCACCTCTCCTGCGCTCCAACTGCCGCCACCGATGTCCATCTACACTTTACATCACCTTTAAGGAGCGTTTCTTTTCCTGTCTTGTAATCACAAGGCGCGAAGCGCTGCACGCCATCTGATGGAGTTCAGACGAGGTGCAAACAGGCCGAGCGGAGACAGCACCCCGTAAGAGACCCCGCTAGAGGGAATGAAGGGTTTTCAGAAGAAAGTCTTTGGTGGGGCGAAGGAAATGAAAAGAGAGTATCGGAGGGGAATAAGGAACCCGCTGTATCTCAGACAAAGGCTGAGCGAAACCCTGTGTCTGGATGAATGGAATACAGCTGGTGCCTTCCATGAAGAAATACAAAATTTGGGGCTAATTAAAGTTGGTTGACAAAAAGTTGATAAGTTGTAATTTTGTAGATATTTTTCATTATTCAGTTTCACTTTAAGTTCAACATTCTGTTTCTGTCTCAAGGAGTATTTCCCAATACTGAAGTCCCTTTCTGCCTGGAGTCAGAGCCAGCGTCTCTCGGTTCTCTGGAAGCCACTGGCAGGATCTGCAAGGACACGCCTCAGGCAGCTGAGGTCAGGCTCTGGGATCCAGCACCTCAACTTTATCTTAGCACATATTAAGCCTCTAAAAACGAAGCACTTTACAGAGAGCAGATAACACGCTAGGGGTAACGGTTCACACCCCTCCTCTTCCAATTCCACAGCATTTCGTTGACAAGCTGTTCTATAGAATTCTTGTGCTAAAAGAAGAAAATGAGATATATGGATATACAAAAGCCTGTTGTACAATCACCAGCCTATTAAAAAAAAACAAAACCAGAAGGCTCTACAAGAATACGGCTTCACCGAGGGTGAGGCTGTACTGTTCTCAAGTAGTGGTGTGTCGGCTTTCAGAGGCACGGTGGGAGCGGGAATCCTGTCTGTGAGCAGTTTTTGGTGTCCGTGCTGCTCCGGGAGTGGGGCAGGTGGGAGTAGGGTCTCACAGGGTGTTTGAGAAGCTGACTGGCAGCAGCTACACACCAGAGCAAAGCTCCATCTAAAGGTTCAGGACGTCAGCGCCAACTCTTTTGACATCCACGGGGCACACGAAGGGACACTGTCTTCAAATTCAAGCACTCGTGCTCCCTCCTCTGATGCCTACCCTCATGTGTAGATGACTCAATCCCTTCTCACTTGTCCTTTGCTAATTTTAATGGGTTTATTTCTTCTGGAACACAGAATCTCTTCCTAAAATACTTCTAGGTTGAATTCATCCTCCCTCCGTGGGCATAAGCTGATGTTGAGGTGGTGATTCCCAGCAGGTTCCACCAGCTCCTTCCGCTCCCTGTGTACTAGCCAAACGACTCTTCGGTAGGAGTCACAGTGCCAATATTTAATGCACAGCTGGAAACCTGAGCAGTTGTTTCTGTTCAAGGCTTTTCTCAGTTTCGCAGAAGCTTGATGAGTAAAGCTGGAAAAAAAGACATAATTGTTTCTCACTCTGTGTTTCTCACTCTGTGTTTCATGTTGCAAGAATTTCTCTCACCGTTGGCAAACAGAACTCACTGTAGCAAGTTCAGATGATGATTGTATTTTTTCAGATCTAATCTTGGCACTCTATGTTTTAAGCAAACTTATTTTTTACTGCATGATATAATTCAAGGATACATTCTGAGGAATGGCTGTTTTTCATGTGATTATGATAAGATGAAATATCAAACATTTCTTCTCTCAATTTTCTCTGAGTCCATTTAAAACAGCTAAAATAAAAGTAATAGCTGTTTGATAGGAAAAGAAAGAATAGATTTTCCCTTGCAAATGCTACTTTTGTGGCTGTCATCCAGTTTTCTTCAACAAGAAAAATGACCCCAATCAGCATCCTGCACTTTCAGAACACGGTAAATGCCAGCAGGACCTCAGTACGCCCAGTGACAACAGAGCCAAAAATTCAGTGCGACGTTCTCTTCCATAACAGACACAGGAATGTAGTTTTAAAAATTAATAATTTATTTCAGTAAATTAAACGAGATTTCTAAATAGCTAACGTAAATCTCAAATAAATTAATGAACAAAGAGTCCCTTGGAAGCTGCTGGCCTTACGAATCATTGTCCGCGATCACAGGAGGAAGAGAAAAGCTGAAATAGAGAATTTCACCACCCAGGAGACCGAAGGAGACAGACAACCAAGGCGGAGCCTTCATTAACTCTACTACCAGCGATATATTGCCAGATTAATAGAAGCTATGAGATATTATATTATCCAACAAAATATCCAACAAAGAGCCACCCACATAAAATTACAGTGCACGCTTGGTGTGAATCACACAGACATACCTGCACAGAATGGTAATGCGTTTTCCTTACCACAGACAAAATTCCCTTAGCACATCACTTTTGGCGTGAGCACGACGGCTGGCAAACTCCATGGGAAGCCGGGCTGCCTCACAGCTGACACCCACCCACCAAGGTATAAAAAGCCACCGGCGAGGACAGAAGGCTGCACTCTGATTTTCTGTATCCAGCTGCGCAGCGGGCTTTGCATTTGGGGCTGGACATCTGATCGCTTCCACCATGAGCTGCAGCATCAAGAGAACATCCACCACCTCTTACCGGAGCGGTGGAGGCGGAGGCGTCTGTGGTGGCGGGAGCGGCAGGAGCTCCTCCGTCTCCAGCAGGCGATACGCCTCCTCCGTGATGGGCGCTGGCAGCTACGGTGGGGGAGCGTGCAGCATTGGCTACGGAGGGGGCATGAGCGCTGGCAGCCTCGCTGGTGGCTTTGGTGGTGGCCTGGGAGGAGGCTTTGGTGGTGGCTTTGCAGGAGGCTTCACTGCTGGCGGGGACGTCCTGCTGAGCGGCAATGAGAAGGTCACCATGCAGAACCTCAATGACCGCCTGGCTGCCTACCTGGACAAAGTGCGACGGCTGGAGGAGGAAAACGCGCAGCTTGAGCTCCACATCCGCGAGTGGTACAGGAAACAAGCTCCCAGTGTTTCAAAGGACTACAGCTCCTACTACCAGACCATCGAACAACTCCAGAACCAGGTAGGACAGCCCCGACTAACGTGCCTCCGTCCCCCGCAGGCTGGTCTCGCTTCTAAGGCCTTCCTCCTGCCTCTGGCGCTCGCTCCAAACGGGTGCCAGGGAGCTCCTGGACGGTGCCTCCCATCTCCTGGGTCAGCAAACCCCCACAGCACCCCACAAGCGAAAGGGAGCTGCTCTGGGGGCGCAGCCCAAGGCAGCACGGAGCGCTCCGCCAGCCCCAAACACGCTGGCGCACACCACTGCAGTCCCACGGGTGCAGGTGGCTCCACACCAGCTGTCTGTGGTTTCCAGTCTCTCCCTCTGCTCCCACCCAGTTCAGCGGGATGGAGCACAAAGCCAAAGCACCTGGGCTGCAGGATCTGAGCGCCCTTTGTCCCTGCACACCCCGCTGTATGCCAGGTGGAAGGACCAAGTCCTGGCATCTCAAACTTTGTGTGGCCCCTGCGTTACCGCACGAAACAATTCCAAAACCCACAACGAAGCCGTGCCAAAGCTTTGGGTCTTCTTTCTTCTTGTCCTGGGTGTCTTGAACACAGACAGACTCCTCTCCAATTTTCCCTTTTCCAGATCATTTCTGCCACTGTGGACAACAACAAGCTGCTCCTGGACATCGATAACAGCAAGATGACTGCTGATGACTTCCGCATGAAGTGAGTAGCTCTCTGTGAACTTTACATGTCTTTCAAATCCTGCTCAAAATCTCAGGAGACAGGGTAGGACCACCCAGAGCGGTGTTAATGAATCTTTGTGTTTTACTGGGATACTGACCTTGGAAAGACGTGTGCTCTGACAATCTGCGTCTCTCTTGTCTTGGCTAAAGGTATGAGAACGAGCTGACCATCCGTCAGACTGTGGAGGCTGATATTAACGGGTTGAGAAATCTCCTGGATGACCTGACTCTGGTTAGATCTTCACTGGAATCCGAGCTGGAGTCTTTGAAGGACGAGCTGATTGCTCTTAAGAGAAACCATGAGGAGGTAGGATCCAATGAGAAACTACATGTCCAACTCCTTTGATGCTTCAGGGTTCCCAAAGTTGCACACCAAGGCAATTCAGCCTTACGTCACGTGATTGCCATTCCTTTTCACCTCGATGCCGCTTTGCCCGCTGTCCCCAGTGCGGAACATGACCGGTGCTCTTTGTTTCTCCCTCTGGGCTGCCTGCAGGAAATGAGACAGCTGCAGTCTCAAACCGGTGGTGACGTGAGCGTGGAGGTGAACGCTGCCCCTGGCGAAGACTTGACAAAG
>WHYT01016650.1:153901-190438 GCA_009806455.1 Tetrax tetrax | reverse complement strand
GCTTGCTCCCCCTTCTCCTGATGCAGACCCCCCCTCCAAGGGCTTAACCCCCTCCCTGAGTGCAGACCCCTCTATGGCTCCCCCACCCAGTGCAAGGCTGGAGGGGGGGCACTGGGGAGGGGTCCCGGTGGGTGGGTTCCCCGCGTGTCCCCGAACAGGCTCTAACTCTGCTGCTCTCTCGCAGGCCGCCAGCCCCTCGCCTCTGGCCCCCGCTCGGCCCCCGACGCCGCCCTCGCTGGACCTGGCTGTGGACCCCCCAGCCGCCACCACCCGCACCCCCAACCGCGGGCAGGATGGGGGGACACAGCCCAGCACAGCCCCCCTGGGAACAACCAGGCGCCTGCAGCGGGTACGGGACGAGCATTTCTGCCCCAAATTTTTTGTGTTTCTTGCCGGTGCGCGAGCCCCGCTCTGATGTTGTGCCCCCTCCCCACCCAGGAGGACCTGGCCGGGCTGCGGTGCCGCCTGCGAAGGGTGAAGGAGCTGGCCCAGTTGCCCCAGTTGCCACCCGTCCCCGCCGGGGCCAGCACTGACCTGCGGAGCCGTCTGGAGCGAGTTCGACAACTGGAGCTGCGCATCCGGGAGAAGAAAGCGGGAAGCGGAGGCACGCCGGCAACGCGGCCGGCCAGGGACACGGAGGTGGCAGCTCCTGCGGCACAGGCCAGGTGAGGAGTGGCTTTGGGGACGCAGCCCCGGCTTTGAGGGGAAATCGGGGTGTCCCGGTGACTGCCGCAGCCCTGCAGCGGTTTTGCAGGGGTCTTCCCTCCCCGTGGGGAGCGTGGGGGCTCTGTGGGAGCGCTGGACCAGCCCTGCTGCATGCAAAGGGCTTCTTCGAAGTAAAACTCGAGCGTGGCCCAAGCCACCCTGACTCTGCCACAAGCGCTGCGGCATCCACGTCCCCAAGACATGGAGGGTGGGTGATGTGACCCAGGTTCCGGCGAGCTGTGAAGAGTTTTGGGATGAAGGGAGGATTTTCCCCTAACCAGGGTGGGCTCCTGGGCTCTGGGGTCAGCTCTGCTGGCAGCGGGACCCCCGTCTTGGCCCGTCTCGGTCCCTGGCTGCGCCCTCGGGGCCACCCCAGCGGCTGTTGCATGTCGGGGGACCCTGACTCCTCTCCTTTCCCAGCAGCGAGAAGCCCCCCGCGTACCAGCGGTTCCACACCCTCGCGCAGGACATCCCCCCGGGGCTCACACTGCCCTACAAATTCAAGGTGCTGGCGGAGATGTTCCGCAGCGTGGACACCATCGCCGGGATGCTCTTCAACCGTTCCGAGACCATCACCTTCGCCAAGGTCAAGCAAGGGGTGCAGGACATGATGCGCAAGTACGTTGGTGACGGTGGGCAGCCTGTTTCGGGGTCCTGGCCGGAGCTGTCGGGGCAGATGCCAGGGTGTCAGTCGGGTTCCTGACCTCTCCGGGTGCCGTTGCAGGCAGTTTGAGGAGCGGCACGTGGGGCAGATCAAGGCGGTGTACCCCACCTCGTACAGGCTGCGCCAGGAGAAGAACATCCCCACCTTCGGCAACGGTGTGAAGAAGTCCGACTACCAGCTCACGCTGGAGCCGGTGCTGGGGGACGGTACGTACGCATCCCCGGAGAGCTGGGGTGCGCTCGGTCCTGGCTGGGATCCCTGAATCCCCAGGGATGCTCTCCGCTTGGTCCGTTAGATAATCACTTGGCACCAAAGGGCCTGAGTGTGTCGGAAGTGGAAAACACTTTTGGGACAAGCGGGAGGGTGACGGGGCAGCGATTCTGGCAGCGGCTCAGCCCTATGCCGGGGCTCTGATCCCGGCCTTCCCGAGGCTCTGGAGGTTTGGGCCCCGTCGCAGTGTGGCTGCGCTTTGCTGAGACGCCGCGGTGACGCTCGTGTCTCTCCTCGCAGAGGAGAAAGTGGGTGGCCGCCCGCACCTGTCGGCATCGCGCTTGCTGGAGCGCAGGAAGGAGTTCAACCGCAACCTGGTGAACATCGTCAAGCAGCACCACAAGGTGAGGGACCCCCCGGCACCCTGCGCTTTTGGGGTCTGGGGTTGCTCCGATCACTGTCTAGAGGAACGAGCAGAAGGAGCCAGCTGGCGTCCAGGCTTACGGACATCGCTGGCTCCTGCGGGATGCTCTTGGCAGTGGGTGGGGAGGATGGCAGCTGGAATCTCTCCTGGCTCCAAGCTTCCTCCACGCCAGCTGCCATGCCATGCTGGGAGCACGGGGCGATAGCCGGCTGCCCTGTACCTGTCCTGTGGGTGCCGTGACACAGCTCTCTTCCCTTTCCAGGCATTCCTGGCCACCCTCAGCCCTCCCATGGTGGTGCCGGAGGAGAAGCTGACCCGCTGGCATCCCCGCTTCAACGTGGACGAGGTGCCGGACATCAGCCCGGCGGAGCTGCCGCGGCCGCCCCAGGAGGAGCGGCTCACCACGGCCCAGGAGGTGCTGAGCACGGCTCGGGGGATGCTGACCCCCAAGGTGAGTGGGAAATCTGGCTCTGTCTGCGGCTGGCAGACCTCAAGCCAGCCGTGTCTCTGGGAAGACATTACCGGATAGGGGTCGGGAAGGATTGTTTCCGAACCACGGGGCTCGGAGCGCTGTAAGATGTGGGCAGGTGAGAATGCGAGCCGAGCTCTTAGCGCGGCAGGCTGTGGTGTAGCACTGGTTTTGGGCTAAAGGAGCTGTCAGCACTGATTTTGGGGCTGGGAGAGGAGATGAAGCGCCTCGAGCTGTCCTCTGCGCAGGCAGGGATGGGTCAGATGCGGGGGCGGTGGAGGGGAAACTTCTCCTTCCTCTCAGCTGTAACCCAACTCCTCCTCCCTCTTCCACATGAGCAGATGGAAAAAGCCCTTGCCAACCTGGCCTTAAGAACCGCCGAAGGCGATGCGGGGGAACCGGCGGTTTCCAAAGCACCGGCCCCTGCCAGCACCTCCAGCGCTCTGAAAGGGGTGTCCCAGGCCCTGCTCGAGAGGGTGAGTAATTCGGTCCTGGCCCTAACGCCGGTGCTGGGAGGGGCGGGGGAGACCTGCCTGGGTCTTACCCCATCTTCTCCACTCCCCAAGATCCGGGCGAAGGAGGCGCGGAAGCTGCAGGCGCTGATGACGCGGGACGTGCGGCAGGAGGAGCGGCTCGCCATGCTGGGGCGGCTGCCGGCCATGGCCCGCATCCTGCGCAACGTCTTCGTGGCTGAGAAG
Organism: Tetrax tetrax; assembly: GCA_009806455.1. Lineage (NCBI taxonomy): Eukaryota > Metazoa > Chordata > Aves > Otidiformes > Otididae > Tetrax > Tetrax tetrax. The sequence continues at coordinate 187,268 of WHYT01016650.1, read as the reverse complement.
AAGCAGGCGCTGAGCATGGAGGTGGCTTGTGCCCGCATGGCCGACAGCTACGACACCCAGATGCCTCCTGGTAGGAAAGCGGAGTGGGATCTCCTCGCTGGGGTGAGAGGGTCTTCGCGGGAGGAAGGGGTTGGGGAGCTGAGCTCTGACCGGCGCCTTCCCGCTCCTTTTCGCAGGCGAGATGGAGAAACACTTGCGCCTCTTGGCAGAGCTGCTGCCCGACTGGGTGGGGATCCACGCCGTCAGGACGGACGCCTACATCAAACTGGACAAGGGGAAGGACCTCCGCCTCGTCGCCGAGCGCCTCGCCAAGGCGGCGAAGGAGGCGGAAGCCCTCTGAGCCCCCCCGAGGGTCCAGGCATCCCCCGTGCAATCTCCTCCATATGTAGCAAATCCCGACTGCGCTCTGGGGACTGGCGTGGGCTGACGGGATGCTCATCCTCAGGGATGTCTGAGGAAGAGCAAAACGCCTTAATTACACTAATTCCTCTGCGGGGGTCCGTGAAGAATGTAGCTCCCCTAATCCTCGAGCAGAAGGCAGGCAGCCCCGCGTCCTGGGGTGAGGATGCAAGCGGCAAACAGGAGTTCTTCACTGCTTTTCTGCGTTCTCCTGAAGGTTTGATGCAGGAGGTTTCTTCCATTAACTGGGCCCCGGTGGAGTGGAGGCAGGAGATGGGGCAGGGTGAGAGGGTGGCAAGGCAGGAAGGAGTGAGAGAAGAAGTCACAAGCTGATGTTTTTGGAGTTCTGGGCCTCGTTCTGTTTTTAAGGGAGGGAAAACGCATCTCCAGTGCTGGCTGGAAACAACTCCAGGACTTGTCAAAACATATTGGTATTAAATGTTTTAAATATAGCTGACTTGTGTTAACCCAGTGCTCTTCCTCCGCGAGCTGCCTGCGCCGCGCTCGCACCGCGGTTCTCCATGGCAATTGGCGCCGGGAAGGGCTGGGTCCTCATCCAGCGCTCCTGGAGAAAAGCTTACTGGAAAAAGTGAGCGTGGGGTTTGCAGGGAACTGAATGCGGCTTTTGTAAATCAGGAACCGCGGAGCAGCTCCCGCGGGGACGGGAGCAGGCAGGGCTGGGGGTGGGCGCAGGGCTGTGGGACTTTCCCAGGGGAAAGCCTGGCTTGCTTGGATGAAGTGGCTTGGGAAGAAGGAGAAAGAAGGTGCTGGGTGCCGCAGAGGTGCCAGCCTGGTTGGGTCAGTATGGGCGCAGGTGCCCGGCATTGCATCAGGGACGCCGCAGCGCTTTGAGCCAAACTCAGCTGGTTTTAGCGTGGGGCATCGAGGACTCGCACAGAGAGGTGAACGTCCTTCTGGGTGGGAGACCGTGCTGGTCCAGGGAAGCGTCCCCACCTGATGAGCACCGGTCTCGGAGGCTGGTGACCTTCCTCCTCTTCCAGGACCATTCTTTGGCCAGCTGGCCAGCACTGCTGGCAGGAGGTAGCCCTCTTTCCAGGGAGGAGGGTTTAAACCCCACCTGGAGGGATGCACAGGGATGCAAGACTGGGCTCTGCGTGCGGGCTGGGCTAACGGCCACGCTGAACAGACCTCGCTGTGGTGGAGAGAGGAGCTGGTTCCCAGAGGAGCTGGTTTCGGCAGCCTGGCAGGCACACGCGTGCCCCAGGAGAGCTCACACAGCGAGCTCCCGTTCTGCTGCTTGGGACAAAAAAAAAAAAAAGGCTTTCCTCCTGCCTGGAAACCACCCCTGCACGGCCTCGCCTCTACGAGCAAATTACATCAACGGGCGCTCGCAGCCTGGCCAAAGTGAAGGCACCGTCCCCACGTTCCCTGATGTCACCCCTTGGCCCCGCACGCAGCCAGCCCTGGCACCTGCAGGGCTTACGCTCGCTTCCACAGCACGCAGCTGCTTTCCACGGCCCTTTGGGGGTGGAACTAATTTTTTCCCTTCCCTACCTTGCAGCAGGGACCCTTCTTCTTGTGCCAAGTACACGTGTGAGGCGCTGCATCCCTTGGCTCCGCGCAGGGGCTGGCTGCGAAAACGAGTGCCCTGGGATAGGTTTCTCCCAGGGGAACAGAGTTTCTCTGCACAAACTGAGCAGCCACTGAAGTGGCTTTTCAGGAAACGGTGATAAAAATAGCGCTAACAGCCCTTGCAAGTGTAAGGGCGGGGTGCACGGCATCCCCACGCACTGCGGGGCTTTGGTCTACGCTCCCACCGGCACTGGGCACTGCTACTGCACCCCAGTAAGACCAGCCTGGGTGCCCTCCTCTCCAGCCAGGCATGGAGAAAAAAAATACCTGAAGGCTCAGTCCTGGTAAGCCTCTTCCTTCTGAGCATTTGGGGTGGCAAGGGAGAGCTTGTGCTACAGCCAGGTTTGGAGGAAGACACTGATGAGGGTAATTAAGGCTTCAGCTACTGCAAGAACAGCTCTGAGACAGTTTAGAAAAAAATAAAATTAAGACAACATTTATTTTACCAGTGAGTTCAGGCCCTGCTAGGACAGGGGCACAGTCCCTAGTGTTTTCAGGCACATGGAAGCTTTGGCACGCTGGGTTTTAGCTGCTCCTGTGACCAAACTGAACCGTGCTACAGGGAGCACCTCCAAACCCTGCTTCATCCGTCGCACAACCCCAGTGAGGCTGCTGGAGCTCGGTTGCCAGCACAACATCTTTTCCTTCCTTCCTGCCACCTTCTCTGACACCAAACGTACCAACAATGAGCTCCCAAACCGCATCGTCCTCTCAACATCCCGATGCCCCAAGAGGAACACAGCAGAGGGGAGTCAGAGGGGGAATTTGGGACAAACAAAAGCCGCCAGCGCTGGCTGGAGCTGCAGGGGTTGGTAGGTGCTGGAGCTGCTGGACAAAAGGCAAACAGCCCTGAGTGTGCGCATGGCCCCCTTCCTCGCTGCCTGTCACCCAGATTGCTCCTAGTTTTGTAAAATCCACCGCTAAGAACCACCCTGGACCGAGGGAAGGCAGATGGCTTCCTACAACAGAGACCTTCAGCTTCCCGCGGTCTCAAGGGAAGGAGACCACGAGCCGAGCTGCAAGCCAACACGGTGTTTGAGTTCATGTACACCTCCGTTGTGTCAGCAGCAGGCACTTAATTCTCCTTATCAAACACTACTTTAATTTAAGAGCAACCTGTTCTGGTGGGAGCGACAGCAGAGAGCGACCAGACCGTGCTCTGAGGTCACATACAGACAAATAATCACGTTGTGCCCATCTTCTGTTTCTTTGGCAAACTTTTAAAGGGTTCCTAGGAGGGTGACCAGGCGCAGCTCAAGGGAAAGGGAATGAATGCTGGGCCCCTAAAGCTATCAGACCCCTCCTACCTCAGCAGCAGTATTTTCACTTTGGTCTCCTAAAAAAGAATTCATCAGTAAAGCTGCATCTTGGTCTGCCTCCCTGAAAACCATCAGGCTGGTCCTTCTTCCCAAAAGGATGAACTCCAAAAAGGATCCTTACACTCAACAAGCCTTAATCTGTGGCTTGGAAAATTAACAGAACTTATGGCTGTGTAGCATCTAGCCAGGATCAAAACTGTAGGTTCCCCACCCCTCCCACCCCCTCGTGACACCAAAAGTCACCAAAGCCCAAACCGGTGCAGAGCTCAGGGCGCGCATTCCCTTCTCCCAGGTCCTCCTTAGTCATACTGCAGCAGAGAGTAGAAAGGGATGGACTTGAGCTTCTCCGTCCCGTTCAGGAGTTTTAACTCTATGACCACCAGGCACTCCAGGACTTCAGCCTTCAGCCTCTTCATCAGCTCGCAGGCCGCGCACATGGTACCTGCAGGAGATGGAGGTCGAGGAGAAACACGGTCACTCGAGGAGCAGTGCCGAGGTCAAACCCCACGCACACATGGGTTCCCCGTCCTTCTCTCACCTCCAGTTGCGAGCAAGTCATCCACAATAACTACTTTTTGTCCCGGTTCCACGGCATCGCTCTGGATTTCAAGTTCAGCCTGCGGGGTGGAAAGAGTAGCTTCATCTTAGTCTCGTCTTTCAGAGAAACACCTCGCAAACAGCTAACACATGGTGGAACGCAGACAAGGCTTCAGCGAGATCAACCTTAGCACTCAGCACCTAACCCCCCCCCACCAAAACCACACACTCCAGCTCCAGGGGAGTGTCACGGAAATATACAGCGGGTTAGGTGATTGCTGGGCCAACCCCGGCGTCGAGATCCCGAACATTCATCAAGTCAGTTATGGTCCCGCTGTGAAACCTTATCCCAAAGCAGCTCTCCAGTGGGGAAAATCTCCTGTAATGCACTGGGGCCAGAACGCTCCGCCTTGACAGCACCGCCAAGCCGGATCCAAACCGTCACAGGCACGTCCTGTGTCAGACGAACTTGTCCCACGCAGGCGTTGGCCCAAACAATCCTCATAAATAACGCCGAGGCTTGGCGTTTCTGCTGCCGGACCCTGGCTGCCGTTAGTTACCAGCAGTAGCAGGTTATTAGGCTTACACCTCTGCTCTTTAATTAGAGAAGGCTGCGGTGTTACGAGGCAAGTGCTCTGTTTCAAAGCCATGCAATAAAGGCATTTACCTATAGCACTTACTGGAAGAGTGGGACACACACTCCATGTTTATGCCCCTGAATTTAAGCCAAAGAAAGCAATTTAGCACCAAGTCTTATCATCCCCTTCCCAAAAATCACAGCGTGGCTCACCCATACAAACGGCGTGTCCGCAGCTCGGGGATAGAGCTGCCGAGCCGGGGCACTGTGAAATTCAGTGCCGCTGCTGGAGCCTGTGCCGTGCCATCAGGAATGGCTGCAAAACCCAGCTTGGAGACCCCCCCTGCCCGTTTTATCACCCCATCCCCTCACAGACACCCTCCAACCCTCCATCAACCAGCCTAGAAACCCTCTTCTCCTCCCCGGGCGTTACCTTGCCGTACTCGAGGGCGTAGGAGACGGATTCGGTCGGACCGGGAAGCTTCCCCTTTTTCCTTATCAGCACGAAGCCGATTCCCAGTCTCTGAGCCAGGGGGGGGCCTATGAGGAAGCCGCGGGAGTCCAGGCCTGGGGGGAGCAGAGCAGCACAAACACTCAGAGCCACGCAACTGGGGGTGTCTTTGCACGATACCCCAGGTTTATCCTCCCGTGTTTGGGGCGGGGGTGGTCTCTAGAAGCAATTTGCTGGTCAGGACGGCTTCGGGGCACCGCATCAACCCCCCCACCAGTCCGTTTCGCCTCCCCTCCAGCTCTCCTTAGAGATAAGCTCAGCCAAGCCCCGATATCGCTCCAGCCACACAACCAGGGACTTCGCACCACCGGGGCACAGGCTTCACTTATCACGAGGCACCTAGACTAGGTTTGGCCTAGACTCCTCGAACTTTGGGCTATCGCCCAGCCCCAAGCTCTGCCTTCCTCAGCACTTCCATCCTCAGCCTCGCTCGCAGGTGGGTTATCACTGCACGGGCCGTTTCCGTTGGCTTGGAAAGGCCCCCTGAGAGGGAAAACATGCTGGAACACAGTACGTGTGCTGTGGGGATGGTGTGAGACCTCACAGATGTGCCTGGAAGACTTTACGTCAGACTTTCAGTACTCCCTGGCCTTCCCTGACTCTTTTTTTTAATTATTATTTTTATTTTTTAACAATCAGAGCAATAAGTTATGAAATTGGCACTGAAGTATCACCAGATGGCATCTGCCACATCCCAAACCAGTATTTCGGGAAAGGACAGAAGCGAAGGGTACAACCGGTGCCGGCGTTACCGTACGATGGAGGCCAGCGTTTGGGTGACTACGGTGGCCACAGGATTTGCTGCCCCATTCCCAGAGGCCTCTCCCCACACCCCGGCCTCTGAGATCTTTCAACCAACGCTCACCTGCAATAAAGTCGATTTTGGGGAAAGACACCCTCAAATGATCTTCCAGAAGATCAATCAGAGTCCGGAAAGCTGCCGGGTCCTTCAGCAAGGGGCCGATATCGCTGCAAAAAAAAAAAGAGGGAGGGCGGTCGGGTACCTCAGCCCTGGGGATGCAGGGCTTCCGCTGGCCAGGGGAGGATGAAGGGGGGCTGGCGGGAGGGCCCCGGGTCCCACTCCATCCCCAGCCCCAGCCCCTGCTCCGGCCCCGGCCCGTACCGGAAGAGCACACCCGGCACCGGGAAGTCCGGGAAGGACCGGATCCGGTCCCGCACCCGCCGCAGCCGTTCCTCGCTCATGGCGGCCCCGCTCTGCGCAGCCGCCGGGCAGCACCGGGATCGGCGGGCGGGGCTCTCGGCGGGGAGAGGCTGCGGCGGGGCGGCCCCGCACCGCCCCCGGGTCCGGCCCGCAGGGAGCGGCGGCAGCGCGGCACGGAGCATCGGTCACCCGGGGCGTGGAGCCCTGGTACCCTCGGGGACGGAGCATCGGTCACCCGGGGCGGGAGCCCTGGTACCCTCGGGGACGGAGCATCGATATCCCGGGGCATGGAGCCCTGGTACCCCGGGGCACGGAGCATCGGTCACCCGGGGCGGGAGCCCTGGTACCCTCGGGGACGGAGCATCGGTCACCCGGGGCGTGGAGCCCTGGTATCCCGGGGCACGGAGCATCGGTCACCCGGGGCGTGGAGCCCTGGTACCCCGGGGCACGGAGCATCGATATCCCGGGGCATGGAGCCCTGGTACCCCGGGGCACGGAGCATCAGTCCCCCCAGTGCATGGAGTCTGGTGCTTTGGGGGATGAAGCTTTGGTTCCCCGGGGCACGGAGCATCGGTCACCCGGGTCGTGGAGCTCTGGTACCCCAGGGCACTGGGCATCAGTCCCCCTGGGGCACAGAGCGTTGGTCCCCCCCAGGGCCCGGAGCCCTGGTACCCCAGAGCCCCGACTCCCCACTGCATGGAGCTCTGGCATCCTAGGGCACACAGCACCGGTCCTCCTGGTATCCCACACAGCTCTGGTATCCCGAAGCTCCAACCTCCTAGTGCATGGAGGGAGCTCTGTGATACCAGGGCAGACCCCCAGTCCCCACTCTGAAGAGTGCTCTGGTACCTGCAGCGTGTGGAGCCGTATTTTCTCAGCGCAAGGAGCCCTGCGACCCTGCTGTGTCCCAGCTAGCTTGGGAAAAGGGGTCCCATGCCCAGGGGTTACACTTCCACCCCTCTTTGCCCCTTCCCTGCTCCTCACACAGACAGCAAGCTCGGAAGGACTAAACTATTTCCCGCTTTTCTGTCCCTCATCACCTCTTGTGAACCCCTGGAACGGCATTTGGTGTTTGTTAAAACCATTGGTTTGGATTACAGTCCTGGGGGATGATAATGCAGCCGGTCCCAGACCGAGGGCGCTCCACCGGCTGCATTATCATCCCCCAGGAGTGTAATACCTCAGCAGCTATTGGTGTCACTCGTGCGTACGGCAGGTCAGGGCACTCTCACAGCTCCTATCTCCCATCGCCTGATGGGCAAATAGCTGTTTGCCCATGCAAAATCCATCGCGGGCAGAGGGCGTGCTGCCGAACGAGCGCAGATCTCCTCTTCTATCAGCAAATACAACTTGGATCTGGTCCCAGCGCACCGGGGTACAACCCGCCGCAGAAAAAGCAAAGGCGTGCAACACCCCTGGCTGAGCTCAGTGCTTGCTGCCGATAGCTGCGATGGGAACGGCATCGGCTCCGTGCCCTCGGGACAGCCGTTAGGGCCTGTCTTACAGGCATGTGACGGCGTGCCAGCAGCTATCCAGGTATTTTGCAGCGATTTGATGCAGACCCCGCGGGCTGGGTGCTCAGGGCTGCAGCAGCCTGGTAATGAATGCAACGCTGCTTTCACCTGCTTTTGCTGGACCAGTGGCTCCCAACAGCCCCATGGGTCCTTCCAGCTCTGAGAAGCAGCTGTGGCACAGGAGAAGCAGCCGACGGGAAGGGAAGCTGGTCTTCTCTCCAGTTTACCCGTGACAGGCTCACACGCGCAGCATGGCTCGCGTGACGCCCGATTCTGCTCGCATCCCGGTGTCGAAAACGTTCTGTGTTGTTGCACACTTCCCAGTACTTGGTGCAAACCCTCGGGAATCATTCACTGAATCCTCCACTGCTCTATTTTTTTACTAATTCATCTGCAGACAGCAAAAGGCACTGTGTAACAGATGTCTGCCTGGGGTGCCAACAGAGACAAGCTGAAGGTTTGCTCTCCCTCTCATCAAGCTCTCCGTTGCCAGAGCCAGCCCACACAGGAGGTCAGCGTGCCTCCTTTCACAAACGTTCTCTTACCGACTAAGATTTTCCCTGAAGTCAGATTATCTCTTTGGCACCAGAAAAATCCTCTCTAGCAGCTGTTCCAGCGAAGCAGACACGGCCGAAGCACATACCCTTCCACTGGAACAGGGGCTTCACAACAGCCTCGCTCCCTCGGATGAGCTGGAAGGGCTTCTCTTGTAACCTTACCAACCATGATACCGGATAATGAGCTATTCCAGCAACTACTCTTCTTCCTGGCAGATGGAAGTGATGGAATTTATCTGCCTACCCACGGAAACAAGAACAAGCTGGGAAAGGGTTCTTTTGCAGCCTGCCTGCAGCACAAACACCAGGCACGCCTGCCTTCTGCCTCCCACTGATGGAGGAGCTGGGGTCTTCGCCACACTTTTCTTGTTTGTGACCCTCCTGCACAATCACCACCGTTACCAGCAGAAGACACCACCACATCTTGAGGCTATGTGAGGTTCCCAGCCCCCTCATGCCCACCGACCCCAGGCAAACCAGTAGCTCTCACCAGGCAACCAGCCAAGGGCTCCCAGCAGTCCCCTTCGCGTCCAGCGGCCGGGTGAAGAAGCAGCTGGGGGGAATCTCTCCTCCTTTGATACAGGATCAGGCCTCTCAGACACCACCAGCTCTGCCAGAAAGAGCATAAAGGTTACACCAAATGGGACTTCCAATGATTCAGCTGCCACAAGTTACACCATGTGCAAGCTCAGGTTTATAAAACAACGTTTCTCAGATCTCTGTCAGAACTTCACCCCGTTAATCCCTCATTTCAAAGGACATGAATTGCACCTACCAGTACAGACTGGTTTTTAACATCCAAAGTAAATTAGTTTTCCCTGTAATTGTTCAACCTTTCAAACAACAGCGCTGACTCCTACTGCAATTTCCATCTGAAAAGAACTTTCCTAGGACTAATTTCCAAATGTGATGTCAAAGGACTTCGGCTCTGGAATATCACCAGGGAGGCGTCTTGACATCTGCTCGCGGCTCGGAGAGGTTGAGGGCTGCTCTGTGCCTGGCAGAGGAACCACCGCCTCCAATCTAGACCCCCCCCGAGAGTACTGGGGCAGGGGGACACTGGCTCTGCCTCTCTTTTGGACACAGAGGTAATCAGGGATTTTATAGAACCTGATACAGGAGATGTTACTAGCCAGTGAGCATAGAAACCAGGGGTATAAAAGCTTGAGAGCTAACTGTAATTAGCTTAGCCAGGCAATTAGGAGGGCTGTGCTGAGTACGGAAGTTTCTGTTCCGTTAAGGATTTTAAAACTTCAGTGTGAAGTGGAACAAAATGCCCAAAATTTCAACACACTCCACAAGGGGAAATGAGAACCAAAATTTCCTTTCAAATCCGCTGGAACGTTTCGTTTCAATTTCAGCTCTAGAAACGCATGCACTTTAAACCCATTTTTTTTTTTTAAAAAACAACAAATTTGAAATATCTTATTTCAACAGCAGAAGAATGCAGTTCCCTGGCCAGCTCCCTGGGCTCGGCGCTGAAGCCTCCTTACTAAACAACGAGCGATCTTTGTCCCCCCTAAAAGAGGCGAAGGCGTCCCGAATCGGCTCTGCCCTTCCACAGCATCTTTGTTTGCATGGAACCATGCCCAGCACCTCCTCTTGCTGCAGCAGGATGGATCAGGCCCTTGGAGAAGACACAAAACCCCTCTCTCCTCTGGCTGGGGGGGGATTTTGAGTTCGATCCAGAACCAATGGATGTGGCACGCATTCCTCGCTGCTGGCAAGCAGGCCACCAGCCCCCATCCCTTTCAGATGGGAATGGTGCTACCAACCTGCGTATCGCCCAGAAGGGCATGAAGTGACTCCAGGAGGGACACAGGCACAGAGAGCTGCCGGATTGGCTCTCTCAAGAAGCTGGATGGCAGAGGTTTTTGTTCACTCCTAAGAGACCACAGCCTTTTGGCTAGGGATCCACCTTCATTGCGGGTTTATATAATCTGAACTAGGCTTCGAGCGACAACAACGGTGGAAGGGGATATAAAGAAAACAGGCAAAGGGAGTCTTTTCTCAGTGTTTAAAATAGCCAGTTTCCAAAGGAAAAAAAAACCTCAAGTGGGATTTCAGTTCTTCCCGTACAACTGTTCTTAAAAACTAACAGTTTAATTCAAGGGGCACCCCCATGTTGCTTTCTGATAACGTACAGAAAACTCACATCGAACGCTACCAGAAAACAAAAGCAAAAGTCTGTTTCCCAGGATTATAACTGCTAAGAGAAATGGAAAACAAGCCACTCTAACTGCAAACCAGTTATTTGGATACTGAACAAGCACTCAAGAGCAACTCTCGGAGAGTAAAAGTGCATGTAATTGTAAAGTTTCCCAGTGCTGAGGACAACAGCAAGGTCCCTGGGGAGAGATTTCTCATCTAGCTGCGCTGAAGAGGCTGCTGGCAACTCTGCAGACAATGGACTGCCTTCCCCCACAGAGCCCCAGTCAAACCAGTCTCACCTTCTGAAGGTCTTTCTTCAGCTGCGGGGATGATTTCCCGTGGTGACTGCGAAGATGTCCCTACTGGAAAAAAAACCAAACATTCTCCAGCCTTCGGGAGATCCTTGTCTTATCTGCTTCGCTTTATCCAAAACCAGGAGGCTTTTGGAAGCTGTCCACCACGTTTGGGAAAGGCTGGATTCGGCAGGTACCAAGAACTGCCAGCTTCCACGGGGCAGCGAGCGTCCCAACTTCAACAGCCTCCTTCTTGGTGATAGTAGTTTCAGCCCCTTTAGTAAAAGCCCCTCAGCACTCGCCTGAAAACTCAGTCCCCAGACACCGCGTAACATTTATGAGCAAATACGTGGGTATCACCTGCTCCCATTCCGTTCCAAACTTGCTCATTTTCACTCTTAATACCGTATTCCTTGGCTTCCCATTTAAAATGCAGAGGCATGTTATCTTTCACCATGGCACTCAATACAGTTTGCAGGGCATTAACCTTGGCTCTAAGTGTTTGGAATTGATCTTCTGGTTTCCAATTCCAGTGTTCAGGCCCCCAAATTGTTGGTCCACAGAGACTAATTTGCCACCGAAATAATCCATTTGTCGCTGCAGGATTTTAACTCAAGGTTCCATTTTTGCAGCCATAAACTGGAAATGCAGCAGGACTTTTTCCACGATTATTAGTTACATCCATTTCAGAAGCTTCTCTGCACGGAGGGTCGGATGATAACGCAGCCTCAGGGGCAGAGCAGGGAGACTTGAGAGGCTCAGCTAATTGGAAATTAAAGGCAAGAAAGAAATTCCTTTGACTCTTAGCCTAAGCTGATATTAAGCTTTTAGTGTTTAGCAGATGTATTTAAATATAAAGAAAGAAACACCACATAGAAGCAGTCTTAGAGAGACATCATCTTTCCTTTAGCTGTACATCTTGCAGCTTGAGAAAGGAAGCCACCAACAAACCAGCTCCACAGCTGCAGGGCCCCGACCGGCCAGTAAATCCCACCAGACCCACTCCTCTGTCGACCAGTACTGCACACACAACCCCGGGCAGGTCCTGCCGGCAGCCCCTGCAAAGCCAACACCCGCCCCAGTACGGGCAGTTCACAAAACTGGGCAGCTACCACACAGATCAGAGGCTCGGGATAATTATGAGGGCAGACGCAGCAATAAACGCCGGCCGCTTTGTGATCCAAGACGTGTATCGGTGTTTTTGAGGTGCCCCACGCTAAGGGTGCAGGCTGGCAGCGCTCACCGCTGCGGCCGTGCTGGTGGACGCAGCCTCAGGCCACGTACGCCCCTGGGCCCCACACCAGCCTCTGAATTGTACTCGGGCAGCTGTGTGGGCTGGGAAATTGATCCACGTTAAAAATAATACAGGGAAAACAAAACAAGCTATTTTTAACCCCGGTCAGTCCCATGATCCGCAAGCGTATCTCCGCGACTGTCCCAAAGCAAGGTGGTATTCAGCTGTTCTACAGGTGCGCACAGACAAGCCGTAAAATGCACTTCTGATAAATTAGTTTATTTTTCTTCATTAGTTCTTCCTCTCACAACTTTAAAATCTGTACATCTTTGGTAAAGACATTAATTTAAAATTCTTCCTAGCTATCCAGCTGTAGAACTTCTATTCTTATTTAAATTTAAAGCAGTAGCTTCTTCACAATAAGTTTTGATCTTTTCTGATACATGGACGTGAAGCAAATAATCAGCAGACATCAAGTGACTTTACTTATAGCAGCCAGCTGCCTCGTGCAAAGTTTACATCCAGTCTCTATGCACCGAGAGATTATTTCAATGAGGAATGAGGACTTTGTATGCTGCGTAACCAGACAAACACTGGGTGTGCTGAGAACAGGATGGCTTGTCCAAGCAAGTTACGCTGACAGGGGAAAAGCTGTATCCTCAAAACTGCAAGCTGTGAAAGAGTAAAGGACAGAGTGGCAGCCAGGCAGGCAGGGGACACGGGACAGCAGGCACCCCGTACGCTCAGGATGCGCATACTGCAAATGCCAAAAGCTGAGAAACGTGTCCGGGCTAGTGCTCAGACAACGCGCTGCGATCCAGCGATGTCATCTCGTAATACGCAGCGCGTAGAAAGGCAAAGCGCTGTTACAACTCGCAGCAGACGTGCTCCTAACTATTTGAGAGGCGACAGGGATTTTCAGGGAGTTGCAGCGACAGACTCCCTCCTCTGGTGGTATCTTTATCTGCTGATAATCGTAGAGTGCAGGGCTCTCAACAATTCTGGGTGACAGGAGCACTAAAGCAGAGGTGGACCGGACCCAAAAAATTGGAAGTTAGCGGTTTTGTGCACTCTCCTGTGCTGACAGACGCACATGACTGCTGCAGGTCCTCCTACAAGTCCTTCTCACTTAACATCACTGAAGAACAGGCTGATCAAAACAAGCAGTGTTAGGGATGAACTGGAAATGCCTTGATACACCGGAAGGACAACTGGGAACATAAGGCAGCTAAGACATTTGGACTATAGACAAATGCCATTTGCAGATGTGCGGAGGTCAGAGGCTCTGCCAGCCGATGAAAAGTAGGCTGCGATTTCTGATAGGCGGAACAGTAAGAGCTGACTCAAGTGCTGTTCTTAGTACAATCTTATAGGATTATCCAGCTTCAGGAGTTATACAGCAGGAATTACCGCGGAGGGGATTACAGGTAGCGTAAACCATGGGAACGGAGAGAATGAGAGCATTTGGGATTACAGGGAGGGTAAGAAGAAGCAGTTGAGAAGCCCATAGCAGGCAGAGCAGTTACGCAGAAGCAGAACTCTCAACCCATCTCAAGTCAGCCCCAAGGTTTGCTTGGGAAGGAAGTAGGGCTGTTTGCAGGTACAGAGCACCTCGATTTTTCCCAAGGCAGCACAACTCCATGCTGAGAGGGCACGTGTACTGTATAAAACACTGGAGGGGTGGCAGTGGAGATGGCAGTGGTGCAAAGAGCACGTCTGGGGTTGCTTCGAGCTACTCCCCCGAAGCCCCTGAGTAACCTGGCTCGGTTTTGTTCGAGACATTTATTAGCCCTAGCGTAGGGCATGAAAGAGGCTCAAAAGCAGAAGAGAAATTCGCAGTGTGAAATTGTGCGAAGGATCGGCATTTTACCGTGAACTCTGTTTAAAGGAGTGCTACACCCAGGCTGTGGAAAGTTTGCACAAGGAGAATTCCTCAGAGAGCGTACACTGGAAACAGGGTCAAGAGTTAACATCTGATGTAAACGGGCATTTCTGAGCCTGCAGTTGGCTGGGCCCAGATCAGGAGGCTAGAAGCGTGACTTAAACCATATTTGGACCCAGATTTTTGGAAATGAAGAAAACCCCTTAAATGAAAACCGCAGCGTCCTGAGAATACTCTGCACACCGTCAATAAGGCAATACTTACATGAATACGATCTTCAAATGTCTTTATACTGTTACCTAGGGAATGTTTGCAGCTACGGATGGAAGGAAGGCAAGGCAGCCAGCCCCGTAGTCGGGAACAGGAGGGAGATGCACAGCAGCGGTCTGGACCGTGCACTCAGTACTTGCAAGTTTAGGAAGAAAGAAAGAAAAAACAAGTTGGTGTCCAAAGAGTTCACAATAGAAATTAAATGTTAAAACAACAAGTTACAGGCAAACAAAACAAGGGCAGTTTGGGCAGGGTTTTCTGGCGGCTGTAAGTTTCCTGAACAGCCCCCCATGGCTGTTGTTGGGGTATCCGCAGGAGCAACGGCTTGAGAGCGCAGGCTGGGTGGCAGGAGCAAGAGGAAAGGTACATCCACGGTGCTTCTGAGGTGACGGCAGAGCTGCAGTTGTCCAGAGAGCTTTTACAGTTGAAACAGCTTTCACTAAAAAGTTACCATTTACGGAAACAACTAAACCAAGAGAAGAGTACAGGCTAAACCCTGAGCACTTGCAGTATAAACACTGGCCCTTTTGGAAGAGCAAGTGATGATATCATACATACATCACACCCTTCCTGTGTAAACAGGAGTGCCAACATGAGAAGACATGCTTTGTAAACTGTGTGTCCGGTTGGTAATAGCTTTTCCGTGAAGCTCTTGAGAGCTGCGGAGAAGATCAATGAGGCCAAAAGCACTTCTTAGGATCAGACTTGGGCGGTTTCAGGCACTTCCCTAGTTTCTCACAGCCTGGGGGAGACCAATTCTGTTAAAAACAAACACAAAATATACAGAAAAATTATTCATACCAAGTATCAGACCAAAACTATTCGCCTCCCTTGTTTCTATGTTTCTTGAACCATCTTCCTCCAGCATGTGTACAACAGAGAAACGTCAACGAGGAAACCCACTGCAAACCTTCGCTTCCAAAAGGATTAATGGAGGAAGGAATTTGGATGGAAACTTTTTCAATTTCATTGAGCTTTGTTGTTTTAAATTTGGGACAGCGGTAATGTGAATGACAGGTTACAATTCCTGTTCTGCCTTCAGAAATCTTTTGCATTCATTCTCTGTTTCTCCCTCTCTCAAGGTCTATCCATCCATGGGAGATTCCTGCTGTCACCTATTAAAGGTCAGCTCAGCTCTGACCTATTGCCTTTCAGTTTATTTGGTTTTATCCTTCAAGTCATTTAAGTTCTCTTGGAATTAAATTCCTGTAGAGCAAAAGAAAAGCTTAACCCCAGAAAAAATGCCAGAGCAGGTTTCTATTCCACACAGCTGACAACAGATGGCAGTGAGACACCAGGCATCTCTGCAGGAGCAGCCCACGGAGGGGAGCTTTGGCTGAAGGCATCTCACTGCACCAAGGGCTCCAGACGGCTTAAGAACAATCAACGCTGTTTCCTAAATCCATTTCTCAATTTTAAAACGCACAACCAGTGCTGGAAATTTCAGATCCTTGACCACTCTTGCAGAGGTAACAGAGATCCAAAGAAACACATGAAATGTTTGCTCTTCTGAAAAAAAAAAAACCCCAAACAAATCGTTATCTGCTTCAGTCTCGCAGTCCAAGTCGGCTTTCCCAGATCCGTGCTGTAAGTGCCGAGAGCCCTGAGGACACCATGTGTGCTGCAAGTCAAACATGTAGTCAAGCCAGCACGGCTCCACCGCATGGAGCCATTTCTCCTACACTTCCACACGAGGAAAACACAGCAGAACCGGCTCGGCGGGAGCTCCATCTACACTGCCGGTGGGATACGCCACAGATGGGCCAGCGAACACTTCCCCTGCTCGGGAGGGCTGAGGCTGCTGCGCTCACATCAATCCCAAGACTGCAGTAGCTACAAAACGATCTATCTGCTTTGCTTATGGATAAGTAAAAACAATTCTTCTCCTCTGTCCCAGAACGGACGTTAAATGCCCATGTCAAATAAACAGGTGACAGAATATAGAAGACAGTGTTGGCATAGTATTAGTAGGTGATATTTATCTTCCAGTATCCTCCAACGACAGATTTGGGGCCCAATCAACCCCAGCAATACTATCACTCCAAAAAGACTTGGTTATCTTCATCTCTGCTCTCAAACCACAACGATTTGGTGCCTGTTGATTTTAGTTTTATGACCACGTAAGCCTGTTAGGAGTTTACACAGCATAGGAAACTCAGCATGCAAAAAAGTTTCCTGCTGGGATTTGAACATTTCTCCTGGGATTACAATACCCACCAGCCGACCGGGGCCGGCTTTCTGCCTCAGAAGGCCTGAATGATCTGGTGTGAGCTGGGCCAAGCACTGGAGCAGTCATCAGCTGCCTCTGCTTACAGACTAGGCAGGCGTAACTGCGCTTGGCCAAGCCCTGGACGTTGCCGTAGCCAAAGCAGAAGTGGCAGCCCGTGGTCTGCAAAACTTCTACCCAACTGAGACAGAACAAGGCATGCTCAGGGAGAAGACCGACTCTCAGCAGCCCCCAAGGAGAGGGCTGGGACAAAGTACGGGACCTCCAGTCCAGCCCTTTTTCCCTTATGCAACCCAAAGGCACTGTTTGTTGACAAACAGGGATACCAGATGTTTGCACAGCATCTAAACACTCCGCACCAGGGTAGCGGCAGAGCAGCGGAGTATGTCTACAACGTACGAACCAGTTTTGGAGCTGGAATTAGCACAGAAAAAATGCCTTTCCAGTGAAGGTCTCTGGCAGCAGCCAGGCACTGGGGAGAGTGCCTGAACCCCAAAGGTCCCAGAGGAGCGCAGAACAGTGTTTATTAAGGGAAAAGTTGAATAATGAAAGAAAACAACACAGAAACAATGGTCCTTCAAATCTTTTTCCTACTTAACATCCAAAAATAAAAAGATGTGACAAAGCTAAAAAAGATCTTTCCCTTCTTACTAAGGAGACACAGCTCCACATTTTGTACTTTTCCTGCCTGGAGACAGATCCTAAGCAGCAGATACCGACTGTTTCAGAAGATTATTTCAGCATCAGAAAGATTTTGCCTGTTACTATTTTGTGTCGGTCTACAGGCACATCTCCTTAGACTACACAAACTCTTATCATCTGACAACTTTACCTCCCACAAACGAGCCACTTTCCCAGGTTCTCAACAAACCAAGCAGCATTTGACAGGAAAGCCAAACTGTAAGTTTCCAGTTTGCAATTTGAAACAGAAAACAGAACTGAAAACGTTTGTCGTGTTTCAAGCCATAAACACTTTGGAAAACTCAGGCATGGGTGGAATTGGAGGAGATTGAACAAGACCAAAGATACTCACAGGCAAGCGTGCATCTCTTCTCCATCCCTTCCCAGCATTAGGTGACATTTTTAAGCCTTTACAAAATATATTTTAAGCCAAGGATTCCCAAATGTATTTATGCTTTAACCGCTCACCATGACGGCCTTGTCGCACACGTTGAGCTGTGGCTCCCCCGGCACCATGGTCGCTTTGTGCTGCTGGACAACGAGAGAGATTCGCTCCATCGCCCTTTGGTACTCATCGCTGGCAAAACTAGAACATGAAAAAATACAGACATTAGTACTGGGGCTTCATACATGGCATCGTTACAGTGTCCACATCGCTAAGCTAGGTCAGAAGACTTCTCCTGGGCCCTAGCAAAGGAGAGCAGTTCGTAAACATGCAGTTGACACTAATTGCCCACAGGTCCGTAGGGGAACAAAGCATCTGGCCTGACAGAGTCCAGTCTGGCTGGACCTGGGCACTGCAGATCTGAGATGCTCTGCTTAGGGCAGTGAGGACGGCAGATGGCTTGCCCTCCCAGTCAAGAAGCACATGGCTCCTGGCAGATCATCTCAGCATGGGGCTTCAGCTTTGAAAACTGCTAGTCCCAGAGGCCCAGAATGTGTCATTTCACATTCAGGCAGGTACGCTGCAAGCTCGTGTTGATTCCCAAGGGGGAAAGGTGGCACGTACAAAGAAGATGTTTCTGGGATTGTCCTCAAGCTGTGTCTTCAACACTTATCAAGGGAAACTTCCTAGACACAGGACAAACACCTTCCCAGACACGTTCGTACACAAACAAGTCAGCCGAAGCGATCCTTTCAGTGTGTCACCCAAGAAGTCACCCAGCTCTCTCTGCATTCATCCTCCACAACTTCAAGTGCTTTACCGTACCACGTGCATCACGCAGAGGCATTTATTGCAGGGAAACGAAGGTAATGTCAATATTTTGTTTTTCAAGAGTGTTCTCAAGCTAAGGGTTTCAAATACAACCGTTGGCTAGTAAAACTTCACAATCACCAAGTAAGACGAACTAACATTATGCAAACAGGAAGATGGAGAAGAAGAATAGAAGCGACTTGTCCAAGACAAGAATACCTCCTCCATTTCGCAACATCCACCCTGGGGTTCTGCCCCATCTACATTCTTCCATTACAGCTTTATTATTCCAAGCTGGGACCCATCTGTCATGCTCCAAGCCCTCATACAGGGTTATAAATTACCAGATTTTTATCCACTCAATTACTCCAGTAGGTACTTGTTTAAGTGGTTCAGGGGGTACTTCACTAACACTTCAAGTATTTCCAAAATGGAGGATTGCTACGCAATGATCTCATTTTGTCCATCAAGTTAAGAGTCACTTAAAAAACAGAAAGCGGCAAATTGCTTCTGAAGATAAAAGAAACAATGCAGCTTGGTCCTGACCTCAGGCTCCCTTTGCTTACAGTCCAAGCTGGCTACCAGCCCCATACTCCAGCTAATTTCCTTCTTTGAAAAACAATCACATTTCGAAGCCCAGTAACGTGCCAGCAGTTTCCAGTAAACCCTATAAATATCCCATCTCGGCAACCATCCAGAGAGAAGCTGATTGTGGGGATGGGCCTGAGCTTTGCTGATAGAGAACCGGAAGGGAATTGGAAATGACAAGCTCAAGCAAACTAATCTGTTGCTCTCACACCCAGCTCGCTGTGTCCTGGCGGAGAGGCTATCTGTATGGACCGCCCGGCATCTGTACGGACCACCTGGAAATTCAGGCTAGTCTTGCAAAGCTCCTGAATTTGCTTGCTCCTCTCCGCACGCGTCCCACCTCAGCTGTCACAGCGGCCAGCTGCTTTACTCCTGCACTGCCCCAAAGACTCAGCAGAAGTTTGGGAGCTGCCCAGGACCACCTCTGACTCACGCCCTGAGGAGGACACTCCAGGCAGCAATCACTTGGCTCAGCCAGTGCTGGATCCCGTGGCACAGTGGCCTTTCGGTTTGGCCAGATTTTATCTGGAAGCCCTCTGGTCGCATTTCAAGCGTGGGATTGCCAACTCGGCCACATGCTTGAAAAAAATGAAAACAGATTTTTACAAGAGGCAGAGAGGGTTTAAAGCTAACCTGTGTTGATGTTAACACGGGAGAGCCTGCACACGGAGAGAAAAGGTGTTGGAGACAAACACTCCGAGGGAGCCTGCCTAAGACCGCGGGCGAGGACCAGAGACGAACACAGCACGCTGGACACCGGAGCACGAGGCTGAATGAAATGACGGCGCCAGAAACATTTCAAAGCCTGCGTCCTCTAGTGATGAGACAGAGATGAAATGCAGTTTAGGGAGACACGTGTATTTCAGTGGTTTAGATTTCTCACGCACCTATTGTGCCAGGATTTGAAAGCTCTTCCAAACTCAAGCTAATCACACTTCATTAAGATACTCACATTAAGGATTAATATGAATTAATCCATATTTTAATCAACTGTTATAGTCTAACAGATACTCTAGATATCAAATCATTTAATGCCTCTTACTGCTGCTCTTGTAACTACCTAATGTGTTTATTTCTGTCACATCCTTGTGTCAGCTCTCCAGCATTTAAGATCTTCTTTTGGAAGTGGACCCATAAGATAAAAATGTTGCTGCTAACTAATTAAGCTCCACAGCATCTTTGCAAATATTTAAGTGCTAAAGAGATAGCCCAATTTCATCCATCGAAATGGCTTTTCAGACGTAGGATTCCAAATTAGCTATAATCTGGACAGACCAGTGGAAAACACAGCTGTGGTCTGGATAAAAGATAAACAATATGTTGTCACGACTGCTGCTTTTTGCTCCAAATATGCCAGTCCTGCTGCAGTGAAAAATTTTTTTTTGCTCTAATCTTAACTACTGCATTTATCCCCAGCATTGTTGCTCATTAGCAACCTCAGACACGTGAACGCTGCAGTATAACAAAGTACGCTCGAGCCATTTAAATCATCTTCTTGCTTTAATTCCCATGTTCAGGACACTCCGGGATTTTTCAGCCAGCTCAGCAGTGACAGGAAATCTTGGCCTAACCTCAGCTCCTGGTGTTTCTGAACTGCTCTCCCCTGCAGCTTCTACACTTTCAGATTATTTCAGCATTTAGCATAGGCTGAATGATTTCCCCAAAGCACGACAGAAACTGCTTGGCACGTATAAAAGACTCACGCTTCTCACATAAGCACAAAGCTGGCTAAAGCTAAAGAACATGTAGAGATGATGCTCCGAGTCATACCACTAACCTCTAAACCTTGTCTCAGCAGAGCTTAACACGCTCTTAAGCTGGCTAAACCTGTTGACACCAGCTTAAAACATATGCGATCGCAGCTGTCTTCCTTGTGCTGAAGAACATGGCAGTGATGGACCCCAAGTGCTGTAAGGTGTCACTCAATACTGGGAGACCATCACAGATCGTCGTCAGATGCCTCAGTTGAAGACAGGAACTGTCTTCCTCATCCAGACCTGTATCTGGCATTCACGTGAAACCGGAGTCACCCACTGAGACAAAGTGGTGCTGGTGCTGAGGGTTGGTTTTCCTCTCTTGGCCCCATGGAGATGCCCACTCCTCATTCCGATGAGCTCCGGTTTTGCTCAGACAGACCAGTTTAGCTCCACAACGCGCACCAAGATCCAGTATCCAAGCAGCGATTTGTGAAGTATTTACTGATTACATATGGGGCGGGGGTTAAAACTGCCTCCAGCCCTACGCAGGAGTGCATTTTGAGACAAAATCTACAAGAGTGCCTTTAATCTGTATGTAAGATGGAGATAATTACTTCATGGTAACCAGTCTGAGTTGTTAACGGAGCTGGGAACCTCTCTTAACCTTACGTGAGTCCCATCACTTCCCTGAATGCGTACGCAGGACTGGGCTGTGAGGGCAGGGTTTGCTACTGTCTCTGTTCCAAAAAAAAGTGATTATATTATCTATACAGGTGTCTGGGCATTACTGTCTGCCTGAAGATGCAGGCCTTGCTGCCTCCGGGGCACGCTGCGTTCTGTATTCCAGTTCAACAATCCTGCGGAAGGAGAGCTGGGAATAGCACTGGAAGAATGAGAGGGTGAGCAGGTGGTGTTGTGAGGAGTTTGCTAAAAGAGATCCCCCAGTGTACATGAAATTATTCCATGCTCAGAGCGAGGGAACGGAGTGGACAAAGTCCAGGGTCATTACACTAATTGACACTTTACCTCTGGGAAGTCTCCGGAGATCCAATCAGGGCTGGATTGCCAGCGCAGGGTCCCAGGCACAGGTGTGGCCTGCGCTTCCTTCATTTAGCGTAATTGTGCCTCCGCAATCTGTTCCCATCTCCTCCCTGGCCACACAGCTCCAGTGTAACCTGCTCTGCTATTAACCCCAGCATGCCCTACGCTGAAACGCAGGGCTGGAAGAAGGGTTTGTGTTGCGCTCTGCTTTTGGTTTAACCTTGCAATCATCCATCTTTCGCCTTCAGGTCTGCCAGCATCCCGAGCTGTACGGAGCGGGAGAGGGCAATCCTCTGCCGTCATAAATACGCCCCCAAATAGATCAGAACCAGAGCAAATTAAAGAGCATTTTCAGCATTTTTTTTAAATCTAGATCTTGATGTTTTATCCCTCGTCCTGATGATTCACACATGAGCACAGCGCTGTCTGTCTATCCTGGGAGTGACAGGACAGCGTTATTGTTGAGAGGAACCCAACAAAATGGGTGTTACACCGTGTGCTTCACAGAAACCTGACAGTGGGCTCCTAACGGCAGCTGTCACATCTATAGCAGGTTTTACCTGCACATGACGCACATGAAGTTATGGGAAGAGCAGAAAACTTGGCTAATGATTTGAATATTTTACTTCCATCTCCAGTGGAATTATTTTAATTAAAACCATTATTTTTAATTGTGAAATACACCCAGATTCAGGTAGTTTGATTTTATCTGTTATCAGTGCTTTGAGGCTGCTCAGCACTGTAGTATCCAAGTCTCGATCTTGTCCTATTACTCAGTCTTCTGCAGCTCCTCTCTTCTATTACCAAGTTTATTTGCAATTTAAAGTCTGCACGACTCATGGGGCAGACAACCAGTCTGGGGCTCTGCTGCTGAAACATGGCAACTTGCAGTTACTGGAGAGACTCACAGGGCCAAAGAAAAACAAAGACAACCAAAGAGAAGACTGAAGGGTGGCCCATACCCTGATTCACCTCCCTGGTCCAGCAGAATCTGTGGACCCCAGATGCAAACACATCCGGAGGCGTGCGGGGCATGTGGCCAGTCTGCCACACAAATATTTGGAGTATTAATGATGCCTCTCACCTGTGTAGATTCTCTAACGGTGTCCATGGCCTTCCTTGCAGCTAGGAGATGTGATAGTGAGGATCCTCTACCTGGTCACCTATTTTCATGGAAGTTGTAACTCTCCAGCTTCCAGAATTCTGCCTTTCTGCTGGATTTCACCATAAGCGACCACAGCATTGAAATGGCAGAGGGGATAAAGGCAGCGTGACTACAAAAAGCCTTAATTTTACAAAATAACAACTACCCATCTCATCCTCCTGCTAGTTGCTTCAGTGGTATTTCTGAATCATAATTTAAGCGATGCGTTCTTCAGGCTACTCTGAGGCTGTGGCACTGTGTGGACCCACCTCTGAAGATGATGTCCATTTCAAACTGTATTTTGCATTTTTGAAACTGGTTCACATGGCTTTTTACTTGAATATTCCTTTTAATACAGCACTGGTCTAGACAGTTACTCATCAAAATGCCTGCAGGCTGCTGGTCTGCCACAATTAAACAACAAGTTACAGGTTGATCAATCGACATGCCACAACGCGGAGCGCTGATCCCGGACTGGGTAAAGAGCTGAGTTGAGATAAGAGAGATGAGCTTGCCTCCTTTTTTAGGCTAGCGACTGTCCTCCACAGACGCATTTTTCTGCAGCCCTCTTCCCTCCAGAGCTGGCTGTGTACCAGTTGTCATGCCTGGCTTGCATACTTCTGACAACCTTCCCGTGTCCAGCCCCCGCACAGTTGATGCTGGATGTTTTTCACCGGCGTTGCTGAGGCTCTTTTCCCACAGCTCTCCATGGTTTCCACAGCCGTAGTGTTCCTCAGTGCCACCCCTCCTGTGGCAGCAGCTAATTCGCCCCTGCAGTGCAGCTGGTGCCATTTGCTTCTTTTTCAAAAAGATGAGGAGTCAGCATCTCCCCTGGGCAAGATTCTGGCTGTTACGCACATTTTTTACCCTGTTTTGTACCTTCTCTCTTTCCTCCATGGAGAGGTTCCTGCCCTGATCAGTAGGATGAGACTGGCAACATTTCTGTCAGATCCTTTCCCCTTTAGCTTCCCTTCAGGAGCTTCTTCCCATATTTTCTGGCTCCGTAACCAGTGCAATTACCTCTCTGATGATTTCCTGGATTTTCCATCTGCTCAAAATAGGCACTTGTGAGCTCTCTTGTTAATTAATGTGTTCTAAAATCATTATGTTCATCAGCCAAGCCTTATCTCTTCCATTTTCTCTGTAATAGTAAAATCGATTGCCCTAAGTAAAACACAGGTATTTTGGCGTTCACAGTTTAGCAAACTCAGTTCTGAAGAGAGTTGCTCAAAGCAGAACTCGCTGCTAACCCGCAGTATCAACAAGGCGTGAGCAGGCTGCGCTCACTCGTTATTAAGGCTTTGCACCTCTGGCTCAAACTGACAGAATTGCAGCGATTTCTGTTACAAGTTGTTTTTGCAGCTTTGGCTTTTGACTCAAAACACGCTCTCTACTCCAGTCTGCATTGGGTATTTTAACCGTATTGTAAGCTGTGCCAGCTTTTGCTATACTTATACTATATTCCTTGTGTTCTTCCTGACTGAAGATGAAGTATTTTAGTAAAGGCAGTATAAAGAGTAATCTGTGACTTGGGTAATAAAACTGACAACTAGTTGTGAAGATGTTACCAACAGATAATTTTACTGCATTTGTCACGTATGGTTTGAATGGAGAAACAAGTTCCCTAAGTGGGACTCAGTGGACACACAATACCCCAAACAGAACTTACGAAAGAAAAAGACCTATCAGATCTTGTAGTTCTGCATTCCGATAAATTTGGTGACAAAGGCACCCCACAGTTTGAGTGGATTTATAGGAAGCAAAACCTCCTAGTAATTGCATCTAGGGAGGAAACAAAATACCGCTGAAACTTAGAGAAATGCTTCTGCTTTGTGTGCTGCCTAACACACAATCTTAGAGTTGAGAGCTATAAAAAAAAAGAGATATTTTCTATCTCACAGCCTACACAGATCTAGTGAATCTCTTGCATGACAAAAGACACAGACGGTTGACTTCTCACTACACAAGGACCAGATAACAAGGTAACTCTTACTTACGTAAGTGCAGTTACATTACCATTTTTGGCAACCAAAAGAAAGATTATTTACCAGTAACCACTCTTATTTGAAATATATTGCTCATATCTACACTGGTGTTGCAGGTGGCATTGCAAACTCCTCTCCAGATCTCACTTTTCCCTCATCAGTACGTGCAGGCGTGTTCATGCACTACCTCATCCTGCAGCCATACAAACGTTGAGCCTGTCCTGTGGCGCCGAGCTTCGCTCAACGCTAGGACGCCAGAGTCCTGCAGCTCTCAGGAGAGTCCTCTTCCCAGGAGAGAGGATGCTATTGCTGTGCATGTCAGTCCTGAAGGTCAACTACAGGACAGGGATTTTGCTCCATCCAGCCCATCGATGTGATAATGTAAATATGACATCACCTGGGCAAGTTCAGGCAGTGTAGGAACTCATAACATGCATTTGGCACTGCTATGAATCCCAGCTAACAAACCACAAAGTCTGCGAGCCTGTGGGATTGTCTGGGGGTGAAGTTCCAGTCCAGACTGAGAACCATCAGTAATCTTCTTTCAAGGCGAAGGGGGCAAACCCAACCGCATCCCTGGACAGAAGCTGCGGTACAGGAGGCAGTCCAGCCAAAACCAGAGGCGCAACAGCTGGAAGGAACAGTCACAGCCCTGGTGGGAGAGCCTGTTCCCGGAGCCAGACGTGTGGAGGGATGCACGCACAGCCTTACACGAAGGGGAACATAAGTGCAGGGTGCCATATGGCTCCGAACTGCCAGACGTGTCCTCAACACGATGACAGGACCTGCCTGTAATTGCCTGACCAGTTTTTCCACCGCATGAAAAGTGCTCCTGTGGGAGATAAGCTTTTGCTGATACTGTTTGCAGGCAGGCTCCAGGAAATTCTGCGTCAGGAAGAGGAAAGGACTTGCCCTGCTTTACCGCAAAACCCAGGGAACTGAAAACTTCACATGCTGCCTCTAGATCTTGGAGGACTTGCATCTTCAGTGATCCCTTCAGCAGGCAGTTCTCCAGCGAAGGTATAAAAGGCCAATCCCCACGTTCTGAGATGAACTGAAGGTGTAGCCTTGCAAAAGTCTCTTAGTGCCATGCAGTACCTAGTGTGCACAATGTCACGACCCACAGACATTACAGATGAGGCTGCCTGACCGTAAGCACCCTGCAAGTCAGGAGCGTTGCCGCAGTTCACTGAGCTGACTGATTTCTAGGATGCCCTGGCTCTGAGATGCCCTAGGACCCTAGAAGGAGCCCAAATATATAAGCAGAAAATCTCTCTGCAGGTACCTGTGATGCCTGGACTTCATGCACAGCAATGAAATCTCTTACTGGTGGTTTTGCGTGTGACCCTACTCCAAACTAACACAAATCAAGAGATATGACAGATTATTAAAATAATTTCAGGGAGAAGGCTGCACTAAAATAAGGAATAAATGAAATAAAAAAATGAGCAAAAGCAGGCAGAGAGAACAAGGCAGTGTGCCATGCTACTCCTTCACAGCAGCAGAACAATGAATAAAACCCAGAACAGATTTAACAAAGCTAAGCGGTAAAAGTAAAACACATAAAAGAGGGAAAGGTACCAATAAAACAGGGGTGTAATGCAGATTTTTCTAAATGCTTTGGCAACATAACGATGCACCAGAAGAGCCAAGCTGGTGAAAGAGCTAAACGATACTCCCCGTTCCTCCAGGGCGGCAGGAAGGTGAATGGAGGAGCGCGGCCAAGACAGACTGTGAACACACACAGACCTCACGCTGGAGCACGGGCGACACGAGCACACCCAGCGTGAACGGACAGACAGATGCAGGCTTGGAGGAGAACGCTGGATCCCCTTCTGAGAAACGTTAGTGTCAGGACTCCCAACAGGCTGTCTGCCAAGGGGGATAATTAAGCTAAATAAAAATACATAACAGTAACAGCTCCACAAATGAGGATAATTTAATTACCACATGCAATATAGGAGACCCACTTCCCATGAGTTTTCCATTGTGACCAGAGAGGAGGCAACAGAAGCAGAACATGGTGCAGAAAGGAAGATTAATTTACTAAAAAGAGGCTTTCTGTTAGGGTCTGCATATTAAACAACATCACAGCTTTCCATAATCATGTCATAATCTTGCCATAAAATTCAATCAGAGCAACAGCTTGTGAGTGTCCAAAAATCAATGGAACCATATGAGAAATCATTGCAGATGTGACACTGGAATTTATTTCAATGCTCAATCCGCAGTGGTTGTAAGGAGCATCTAAGTAACAGAGAAGCAGTGTCCTGCAAACACCTAATAGGGAAGAGCTCCTTTCCCTCAAATCAGAGGAATCACGAACAGGAGGCAAACTACAGTTCACTGAATACTACCCATTTGTTTGATTTTTGGAAAAAGAGGTCATTTCTATCCACTCCTCTTCCTAAAATAAAACAGTTGTTAAATCAAACAGGGTACAGTCTCATCTGGAATCTCAGCCCAGTAGCATAGTTTCACTGAGCTGAATTTAAAATAAGAGAGTGGCAGATTGCTTTATTCATTAGCGCTGAAACGCAATAGAGAGCGAGAGCTAACGTGCTGGGCTTCCGAAGAGCCTTATACGCCGCATAACGCACCTCTAGGGCGCTCGTCTGTTAAGTGAGAGAGAAGTGAAAATATTTTTCCTCCCCTTCTCTCTCCAGCAAAAATACTTAGTGGACAGCACAGGCTCAGTTCTTTTGAAAGTAATGGAGTGAGCGTATCCACTCAATTATTTAAAACAGTTGAGGAATTGCAGTCCTGTCAGCTCGGAAAACATCCCTCTGTTAAAGCTGCTGCACAAAACCGTTTCTGCGCAGGCAGTCACAGTAGCAGTAGTTTTCTCTTTATTTATTTCCACATTCTTCAAGTCGGAGCCACCGGTGAGACACGAGGCCGCGTGCCCCCATTTGCAGCTTGTTTTGCCGCAGGGTAAAATTCTGTCAGTAGAAGGAAGGAGGGAGGGAGGTGGGGACACCTTGGGAGCTGTTTTGGAGGTGGCAGGTTTATACATGGGCTGTGCTGGCTGATGACTATATAAATCCTTACAGAAATCTCTCAGGGCATGGTGTGTGCGGGAGATAAATATTACAATAGCAGGTTTATAGGAAAATGGATTCGGACAGCCAGGAGAGTCCAAGGATGGAAAAGGATTGGGCAGAAAGTCCTCCTGCTAAAGGCCTTCTGGAGAAGCTCCTTTAGCGGAGGCTAGGAGGTTGGAAGGTTACCATGTTTGCCTTCCACAGATGCCAATGCACAGAGGAGCACGCAAAGATCACTAGATGTTTCTTCCCTACTTCCAAAACACAGAGAATCACAGCTCCAATGCACACCAGCACCACTGCTTTATTGCACAGCCGCCCTGCACTCAGTCCTCTCCTGTCCAAAAGTGAGCGTTCTGCCTCCTCCGTAGGGGGATGTAGGACACAGAACAAGAACCGGTCTGAGGAGTCGAGCTATAGACACGTGCGCTTCCATCTAACCTGACCATTTGAAAACAAAGGTTTATTCCTTTCTTTTTACTACTCTCACCAGTAATGGCTTTCTGGGACAGTTTTCAAGCAGATTGCAAGAAACAGCTACCAAGGCAAATGAATTATACAAAACACACACTGACAAGGCTGAGAGTTTTCACATCTTCGTTAACTGGCTTACCTTAATGGGTACTTCTCTCCAGGGTCCCTCCCCAGGTGGAAAAGCAGCGGCAGAGTAGTGTGCTCCTCCTGCGTATGTGTTGTCACTCCAGAGACGTTCTGCCCAGGACAAAAATCAACGCCCTGCAACAAAGAGAAGAGAGGTCATCAAGGGGGAATCAAGAGAGGAAGCAAAATTTTAGCTGATGCCACTTTCTTCAGCACCTTGTTCCAGCATACCCGCAAACCCCAGAGTTATTTTAAACTGAGCCCACTTCAGTCTGCAGAATGGGGTAAAATGAGGTGACAGTGTTGGCATTGCACTGACATAAAAGCTTACATAAAGGCCTTACATTTTTGCCTTATAAAAAAATAATCTCTATAAAATATTCATGAAAATGAAATGGCAAAACAAGAGGCAGAGGTGAGACCATTTAATCATAAGAATTCTGCTGGTGGAAATTATCTTCTCTCTTTGATTTCTACAGCTTTGAAATACACAGAGCGGATCGGATCACTTGGCATATCTGATTGAAAAGCAACAGTCCCAGGAGAGACATCCAGCCCAACCAGGGG
Source organism: Tetrax tetrax (assembly GCA_009806455.1). Taxonomy (NCBI): domain Eukaryota; kingdom Metazoa; phylum Chordata; class Aves; order Otidiformes; family Otididae; genus Tetrax; species Tetrax tetrax. The sequence continues at coordinate 158,500 of WHYT01016650.1, read as the reverse complement.
GCATCACCCTGAGAGGTGACGGGCACCCGCTAGCCTCCCTGAAATTGGAAGACCTGGAGGATCTGTTTCACTGAAAACAAAGTAAATCCGGTTAATTTTAAAGGAATTGGTGCATTTGTTGATCTGATTCACAGCAAGCTGGTATTGAGGGAACGACAGTGGGGCTGAAAGAACCGTATTAAGTCCGGAGATGTTCCTGTGACTATCATTCAGGTCTACGGGGTCAGAAGCTGGGATTTTCCCGGCAGTGGGTATGAAGGGTAGGAGTGCTGGCACTCTCCCTTGGCAGCGATGGGTTAAAGTGCTCGCTGGCCACCCAGGGACAGAGCCAGCCGCCTGTGAGCGAGTCCAGGGCCGGAGCTCTCCACATCTGCCCTTGCACACCTTGCCAGGCCTCCGGTTATTAGCCAGGTGTCGAGCTCCTTAATCACCTAGAGCCTGGCCCGCAGTCCTGAGGGCGAGCAGAACCCATTTAAGCCCTGGGAACAGGAAAAAAAATGCAAAGCGCTAATTTCCCTGAACAGCAAATAAAGCAGGGGGCTCTATAGACCAGCAAGGACTAGCACCAAATAGACTTGTTAAAGCTGGGTTTTACAATTCCAGCTAACACGCTGCGCTCCTTACAATACCTCAAAACGCCCCGAGACACGAAGGGAAGGTAAATGGGAATATTTCAATGGAGGTGGGAAAGCAGCTGTAGCATTTGCTTATAAAACAAACAAACTGAAAGGGCTCTCTACAGATGTGGGGAGGGTTTGATTGGCAAACAATTTTCTAAAAATATCCTGTGTTTTTAATGGGCAGCTGGTCAGTGGAGCAGTTAATATTCTGCTTTTCAATATAGCAAGAAGTTTAGAAGCCCATGAAATCCCATTTATCTGCACAGAGCTATAGATTCCTGAATCACTGACTGGAAAAATAAGAGAGTTGCTTGATAGGTTGTAGTGGCCTACCAATAATGGACTTTAAATGGATACAGAAATGATTGACCTTTCCACCTAGTGACGCCACAGGCCTCCCAAACACACAGGGGAAAATAGATTTTTAATTTTTTTTTTTTCCAAAGGAACAGTTAATGAAAAGTTATCAAAGCCTACATAACATCCAAATTATAATTTGGATGCAAATCAAACAACCAATTTAATTAAGAGCCTGCTAATTGGTACAATGCTCCTCGGCTGCAAATGCTTTAGTTTGAAAGATTTTAGTCTCTTGGGTATTTATTTATACGTTGCTCTGTTTACATTTTATCTTTTGTTTCTCATAAAATCCTTGTAGCTTAGACTCCAGATCACAGCCCAGGCTACGTCCCAAAGATCCCCAGGAAAGAAAGTGCTGTGGCAACTTCCCTGATGCCACTAGCCACAAGCTATCTGTCTTTCTGCTCTAAGCACTCAATGCCCTCTTCAAATGTAGTCTACTGGGGAAAAAGAAAATAAATAATAAAAAAAAAGCATACCATTTTACGACATTGATCAATAACTCTCTTAAAATGTGGCTGGAACTGCCCTTTCAATTTCTAGGGCCTTTCAACTTTATCTCCACAAATAAAATTGACTATTATTATTTTTATGTACTGTGTGACTGCCAACATTCAACCTACAGAAAGAGCTTAAAATATTTTCTACCTGCTCAACAACGAATGAGCAAAAAGAGGTAAAATTATACTCTCACACCCCTGATCAAGGCATTGTCCAGCATCATGGTAACAAATACGCTACAGATACGGTTGGAGGAGCCTAGTCTTCTGTCCCTTAACTTATCATTCTTAATTCTGTGTAATTTTTTTTTTTTTTTTTTTTTGGTAAGTCAAAGCATTTTCAGTTGTCAGGATGGAAAGAGAAAAATCAGCTATACTGGTGAGAACTGGAAGTCTGGGATCCCCAAGTCTGGATCGCTTTTCTTTTCTGGAGCAAAACCAGTATAAATTAAATCTGCTTGAGATTTGAGAAGTATTTAAAGACGAGACAATCCACACTCAAGAATGTGGACAATGCCTCTGGTTGCTTGGAAAGCATGCAAATTTGGTCACGCGTGGTGCTGGGGCAGAGGGACATGCCAAAACCCCTTATGTGTGTCTTGGATGGGAGAGAAGGAGCTGCCCTCCAGCCTGAGCTGACAACACGCCCCATGGACCCCAAGAACACTGCGGGCTTTAACAATAACTACAAACGTGCCAAATTCTCAGCTGGAGCAAAAGCCGTGTCGTTGCAGGGGCTGCAGAAGAGCTCTCGTTATTTACGCTGACGAGGGACCAGCTTCAGCTCCCTGGCACTGCCAACGGGAGGGAAACCTTACCCCAAAATAAAGCCACGTTATGTGGGAGAAGAGTAAAGAGGTAGCTATGCCTGCCCCATGCACCATGCATGTGTTTCACACCGCTGCGCAGACTGTTTGCTGTAGGAGAAATTCCAGCAATTCTTTTTTATTCAAAAAAAAACCCCAAAAAACAACCTGACAAACCAAACATTTCCTGCAGATCAGGTAAACCTTTCAGTGAGCGGGCCTTTCTGCCCTTCTCCCCAGCAATCGCGTAACCTGGATTGTTTTTCCGTTCCGAAGATCTAGCGGCTATTGGTTGCACGGCTTCTGCTTTAATTTCCAGAGCAAATGGACCACAGATGCTACGCCAATATAGACACGAGACAAATACAGCCGGTTGCCAGTTTGGGCGCTCCGCCAAGTGATGGAATCACCACTTGTGTTAACGTAAGCCCTGTGGCAATTCGTCACCCTGGCGCTATCCCAGACCCCTCCGACTTGACAAGTGGCTGCGGATTTTGATAGCGGCGCGGCAAATCTGGGGTCTGCCTCCTGGTCATGTCTCCTCATTCCACCACACAAAACTCCAGAGCAACAAAACTGTCTTAATATTGGAAGGAGAAAAGAACAGCAGCTAATTAAAGCCAGGAACGTTGTTTCTTGCCGTTCGCCGCAGTGTGGGTACGTGGTCATTCCCACTCTCCTGGCTGTTCCCAAACTGGAGCTCTGAATGACCAGACACCTGAAAGTATGACTGCCAAGCTTCAACCCCGTTGAACAAAAATTGCATCTAATGTGTTAACTGTCTGGAAGGACCCCAGAAGACAGGCAGATCAGCAAGCCTCCAGCGGCTCTCAAGCAGAAGCGATCAATGGCTAGCTCATACGCTCAGAGGACCACAATCAAATGTCATTATTTGTGAGGTTCTACTTGACTTCACATCCCCCTTGCAGAAAAGGCTCTATCGATCCCTTCACGTGGAGGAGAAGGGCAAACAGACAGGCTGCGGCAGGAATAACCCCGTTGGCATTTTACCTTAAAACAATGGGGTCTTCTGGCAGGCGCCTCCACCAATCACTTAAAGACACAGCAGCTCGCATGAAAAGCCACTGAAGACTACTAACAAGATACTAAGCTGACAGCAGAAAGGTTGATGCTATCAGCCACCCTCCAATGAACCAAAGGGTGTTTTCCACATTTTTGTCCTGATTATTTTCTTCCCTTCTTGCATCACTGCTCACAGAGGGCACAAGAACTATTGTCTGCTGGACAGTCGCTTTGGCAGGCAAAGAGAAGGAAATTTCCTTTCTCCTGCTAGCTCATACTCCTCCCTTCTCTACACAGCATTAAATTAGGCAATACCTGAAGGACTTGCTAGCTACTCAGATAAATCCATACAGAATACTAATTTTTTTTTCCTCCTTTCAGACCTCTCCTTCCAAACAAGAAAGATGAAATGTACCTCGCCCTTCGGTCCAGTGGACAAAATAACTCATAACAAAGCAGACACTGAGTGTTTGTATTTTAAGAATGAGAAGCTGTGCGCCCAGCATCATGGCTGTGGGCACCAGTAGCAATAAAACAGAAATTCTCCTGCACTTTGCAGTCCAGTTCAAACACAGTGATGAACAAGCATGACTTACAGGCTAAAAGGATGGATGAAGAGAGCAACAAGAACAGCATTTTACAGCAGACTTCCACTGAAAGTCATACAAGAGAGGGATCTCCCCAGGTTTATCCCTAGTTCTTACTTCTGCTCCAACACACAACACGTGGCTACACTTATCACTGCTGATTTTTGCTACAAGAAGAAAGGTGATCAATGATGGTGGAAGAACTTACGCGCTGGTATCCACCACTCCTAGAGCAATGGGGACTCAGCACTTGTGCAGGGGGAAGATTTCTCTCCCTCTACCAAACTAGCTAAAAATCTTTTACTATTTAAAAGTATAAACACATTTTTTCAAATAAAGTTTCCTTTCATCTACTCCTGCCCCATTTATCACCTCTTGAATGTCAGAGATGTCAACCTGTGTAAACAGGAGACACCTATATGAAAGGAGATCGAAGCCAAGTAAGCATCCTATGCAATCTGCAGGAAAAACGTCCCCCAGAGTGCTTACTCTCATCTGCTTTTCTTGAGTGAGCCTTCCCTTTATGCTTTCAAGAGACTAACGATTCAAGAATGCAAGTTACCAAGTAATCAAGTGATGCCAACAGAAATGACAGCATCAAGGTATCCTCCAGCACTGAGAGAGACTACAAGAATTTATGAGTCAGACTGGAAAAAAAAAACTGCTTGGGGGTTAAAAAACAAATAAACAAACAAAAAAAAAA
>WHYT01016650.1:118060-143068 GCA_009806455.1 Tetrax tetrax | reverse complement strand
GGAGGAGAAGGGCAAACAGACAGGCTGCGGCAGGAATAACCCCGTTGGCATTTTACCTTAAAACAATGGGGTCTTCTGGCAGGCGCCTCCACCAATCACTTAAAGACACAGCAGCTCGCATGAAAAGCCACTGAAGACTACTAACAAGATACTAAGCTGACAGCAGAAAGGTTGATGCTATCAGCCACCCTCCAATGAACCAAAGGGTGTTTTCCACATTTTTGTCCTGATTATTTTCTTCCCTTCTTGCATCACTGCTCACAGAGGGCACAAGAACTATTGTCTGCTGGACAGTCGCTTTGGCAGGCAAAGAGAAGGAAATTTCCTTTCTCCTGCTAGCTCATACTCCTCCCTTCTCTACACAGCATTAAATTAGGCAATACCTGAAGGACTTGCTAGCTACTCAGATAAATCCATACAGAATACTAATTTTTTTTTCCTCCTTTCAGACCTCTCCTTCCAAACAAGGAAGATGAAATGTACCTCGCCCTTCCGTCCAGTGGACAAAATAACTCATAACAAAGCAGACACTGAGAATGAGAAGCTGTGCGCCCAGCATCATGGCTGTGGGCACCAGTAGCAATAAAACAGAAATTCTCCTGCACTTTGCAGTCCAGTTCAAACACAGTGATGAACAAGCATGACTTACAGGATAAAAGGATGGATGAAGAGAGCAACAAGAACAGCATTTTACAGCAGACTTCCACTAAAAGTCCTGCGTGTTATGCCATACAAGAGAGGGATCTCCCCAGGTTTATCCCTAGTTCTTACTTCTGCTCCAACACACAACACGTGGCTACACTTATCACTGCTGATTTTTGCTACAAGGAGAAAGGTGATCAATGATGGTGGAAGAACTTACGCGCTGGTATCCACCACTCCTAGAGCAATGGGGACTCAGCACTTGTGCAGGGGGAAGATTTCTCTCCCTCTACCAAACTAGCTAAAAATCTTTTACTATTTAAAAGTATAAACACATTTTTTCAAATAAAGTTTCCTTTCATCTACTCCTGCCCCATTTATCACCTCTTGAATGTCAGAGATGTCAACCTGTGTAAACAGGAGACACCTATATGAAAGGAGATCGAAGCCAAGTAAGCATCCTATGCAATCTGTAGGAAAAACGTCCCCCAGAGTGCTTACTCTCATCTGCTTTTCTTGAGTGAGCCTTCCCTTTATGCTTTCAAGAGACTAACGATTCAAGAATGCAAGTTACCAAGTAATCAAGTGATGCCAGCAGAAATGACAGCATCAAGGTATCCTCAAGCACTGAGAGAGACTACAAGAATTTATGAGTCAGACTGGAAAAAAAAAACTGCTTGGGGATTAAAAAACAAATAAACAAACAAAAAAAAAATAGGAAGAAGAGAACAGTGCACTTCATCTTTGTGAAAGATGACAAATTCTAATCCCAGGCCATAAGGCAGAGGATGCAGACCTGTAAGGGCATGTTAACGTCATGGGAGCCTGAGACGACTGCAAACCTGTGTGCGGCTTGCATGGGATCTTTCCAGGGTAAATATTCCAAGTGCCATATGGAGAGAAGCATTCGTATCCCTGTTCTGCCTTCCTAGGCTTTGCTTTCTGCAAGCTGCGTCTCTCTGGTACATTTTTATTTGTATATACATACTTTATGACTTAACTAACTTATACTGCATTCAAAAACATAGCTTTCCAGGTTAGAGGCCAAAATTGCACGCATTCTTTCTAGTTAATCCGGAAAGACCTGGTAGTCCTAAACAGACCCAGGACACGCACCAAGTTCACATTTTCCAGTGTCAACACGAAAATGTGGTTCTGGCTGCTTTAATGGTATAATCTCATCTAAAAGTCAAACAAAAATGCACAGAGTGGGGATTAAAAACAGCGCAAGTTTTCTGTATCAGTGATTCCCACACTGTCAATTAACAAGGGAATTTTGAAAGCGAAAGGAGGATTGGCTGAAACGTGCCATGTATCTGTCAAAGTAATGAGATACTCAACTACCCATAAAACAAACCTCTTAAAAATTTGCAGACAGCTGTTTTGACACATCTGGCCAACTTCAGATCTCTTTCAAAAGGATGATGTGCCAACCAGATACGTCTGTTTATTCCAGGTCTGAGTTTGGACCTTCAGACAGAAAAAGCTTCACATTTGAAAGTTTAATAAATCTTCACACTGAATTCACAATCAGGTAAGGACCCATGCTGAAGATCATACAATTAACAAGGCCTCATTAGCTCAAGTTCTGCTGGGATGGCAAATCAAACTTATCAAACAGCAAACCTGCCAGAAGTCAGAATTCCTAATGCCACCCACGTGCATGTATTTAAATGTGTTTTTCAAATGAAATTAGGAAACAAATTGGCCTTTTTGAATCTGGCAGCAAAACTGTAGTCCAATATCAATACAGCTGAGAAGATCCATCACTGAAAGAGGCAACTGTGTCGTAAGGTGAGGTTAAAAAACTCCTAAAACAGGACTCAGAACTGTGAAACTGTTCTACATTCTGATTTATTTCTATTCTTAAACTTGCAAGGCTTGTAATTAATGGCTCGAGGACATGAGGAGAATTGGAACAAATCTCAGCCTCGGCTTCCCCTGCATGTTGTTAATGGCTAGTCTGTCCACTAACGCGCTCCAATTTTACCCACATCAACCACATGCGATACAAGCTGCGGGACAGCAAGTGAATTTTTAATCTTCTCTCTGATGTACGGTATCATTGCTGACTTTTATCAGACAGTAGTTAAACAAAGACTTCAAAAAAAATAAATATTCCTTAATTGCACAACTGCCATCGCTCACAGTAGGAGAGCCTTTGAGATGAGTAACCGGTCCCCATTATCACAGCCACACACATACTCAGACATGCACAAATAAGTTTAGATCAATGTAGACGTTTATTTATTTCCCAACTAGGTGTGTAACTGTGTGTATGTGCTTATATTACAAGGTAGAGCAGTTATTTATGGGCGACATTATCTTCCATGCACACGGGAAAAGCACGCCTCTGAGCCCATTCCCATACCCGCACACACGTACGGACAAGCTCCCGGCGCCTCTTGCGCAGGGAAAATCCTCCACGCCGTGCCACGCGTGATATATGGGCTTTACTTGCACACTAACCTAGACAAACACATTATCTCATTTTCACTGTGTAGAATTAGCATTGAGACAGAGCGTGCAATGCATTTCTGGAGCCAACTTTCCTTTCCTTCTTACTCCCTGGAAAACAGAAACTTTGACTCCCGGAGCATTACAGTCTTCAGCAGACAAACGCACATATTTACAGCCCTGAATGTAAATTACTCCCTTGGAACTGACGTTTCCTTCTACCCCCAGGACATCTCAATGAAAGAAACCACGCACTTTTATATCCACAAATGTCATCAGCGCTTATTTCTGCACCTGTGATGCCTTGAGGACCCACCATAAGTTAAAAAAAAAAAAAAAGACACTAAAAAAAAATAGCATACAAACAAACAGTCCCTCCCCAATACCAGCCTGCTGTCAAAATTGCTGAGAGCTGTGCCATAATGCATTTAGTTCATCTCTAAAGGTATAATCAGCGAGGCACATGTGTGAACCTGCCATTCAAGAAATGCCCCAGAGTTTAGCATCCAAGTCTGAGGCAAGAAGGATACAAAAGAAGAAAAATAATAGTGCGTAACATCCAATTGTGAGAAGATCAGCCAGGAAATTACAAAAGCTGTGCCTATTTGGCAAATAAAATGTAAAACATCTTACAGTGTGATACGGGCTTGCAAAAGTGCTGATAATAGATTAAACACATGTACTCCACTATTCTCAACAACTGCTGTTCTTTCCACTGTGCAGTTCTTACGGCTTTCCTTTTCCCTTTCAAGAAAAAAAAAAAAAAAACAAACCCAAACCAAACAACAAACCCATCCCTACTCCATTTAAATAGTTCAGGGCACCAGGTCTTTTGTACTAGAAATTGTGAGACACATGATCGATTCAGCATCGGTCTCCAGACTTTGTAGGGGTACACGTGAAAGCTCGGAATTCAGCAGGAAAGAAGTTTAATATGAAGGGGCATTAAGTGCTGATTAAAGGGAGCACCCCTCAGAACAGCTCAGACTTTGCTCATTTTCCTCTGCTTGTCTCCAGCTTCAGTGGAGGGGTGCTGTGACATCAGCCCCTCAGATTTTGCAGCAGATCTGGTAGCTCTTAAGAGGTTATGAATAAAAGGCTGGCTTGCAAGTGCACAGCGACATTCTCCAATTTAAAACTCTGCTTTAAAGGATTATTTTTCCCCAGGAGAATGAATGGGACCAGGGTGTCCTGTTACCTTGCTGTACTCCTCCCAGGAGTTGCTCCAGGTCCAGTAGTGAGCCTTGTAAAGCCCGACTCTCACCGCCATCATCTCGTTGCCACGATAATAGAATATGGGCCTGAGAAGGAGAGCAAAGCTGCATGAGAAACGTCAACGCGCCGGGTCCGGGCAGCCACCGCTGATAAGGGAGACAAACACTTTAATGGCGTCGGACTTCCGATTCGCTATCAGTCAGAAACAGGCTGCCTCCTAATAGTCTCCGCTGCAAGGTTTTCAATTAACATTTTTTAAAGTGTTCATCAAGTTGAGAGCTCACAGGGTGCAAGAATGAAACATTATACAGCCTGGCTGCCAGTGATTGTTCATCTTTGAACTATCAGACCCTGTTATTTCCTATAAAGCGTGCCGAGTTAAACACCAAATGTCTCAGAAGTGGCGTGTGTGTGTGTGTGTGTGCATGAGAGAAACGGGGACTCGCAGAGCATGTGATGCTCGGTCTCCTCTTTACGGCAGCACCAAGCTGCGTGCCGTTAGTGTCACACGGACAGGGTGGCCAGGGCAGACACCAGATGCTGGCCTGTTCTGGATGCCATCTCAGAAAAGCTCCATATGGAAAAACTTGGCAGCCAGACACACTTCATTTTTAACTCCTGTCCATTTTCTTTCCCCAAATCTCCCTTTGCATCATCTAAACACACCACGGAAAACTGCAGGGTTTTTCCTGGAGGCTTTCCTAACTAAAAATACATTTGAGAAATGCGCCTCACTCGGGGCACTTGGTCTGCACCCCTGTACACGCGCTATCCTTTCCCTGTGTATGCCAGCAAGGTTCCTAACAGTCCCTAAATGCAAGATAAGATTAAAATCTCCACATCTGAATGTCAGGAGTGGCTTTGGATGTCTTCTATTTTAAAATTGTAGCCTCCCCTGCAGGTTCTTTGCACAAACAATGAGTCTTTCTCCTTTGTCCCCAGGAACTGCCCATGAACAAAGGGGAAACGCTGCTGCCTGCCCGCAGAGCCCGCTCCTGCATCCTCACCACACCTGAAACAGGTGAAATAAGGCAGCTTGAAAGATCTGCCAAAATGCAGAACCTGATCTAAACCCGTTCCAGTAACAAGATAAAAAGCCCAAACAAATATGCCACTCTCCCTTTCCCTTGCCATAACACTCACTATTTGACAAGCTGTTATGTGTGCCTTTGATCAACAGTGTATAGGTTATTGTTGTTGTTTTTTTAAAATAGTATTTTCCATTTTTGAAAGAAGATTACAGCTTGTCCTCAAAATTCTGCTATTACCTATTTCTTTTTTCCCCCTTTAATTTTTCCTTTTTAAGCTTATAAGAACACAAGAAACTGCATCTCCTGGAAAGTTTTTGGGGGCTGTGTAAACTGTGGCCTGGTCAAGTCCAGAGGGGAAAAAAAAAACAAGAAGGAAAAAAAGCCATAATGCATCATCAGTGACTGCTACTGTAACACAAACAGCATTAGTTCCAAAGCGTTGGTGACTGCAATGAAATTTTCTTTTAAAACAACACAGAAGCTTGACAAACTTTCAGAAGTAAAGATGGAATAGGCTGTGTTTGAGGAATATGCAATGCCTCACGTCAGCCAGTGGCTGAGCTCTCAGGTAATACTGTACGCAGTGTTGCTTAACAGGCACAAAAGCAATTTGACGGAACAAAGGCTCACATCCAACGCAGAAAGGAACTCAAATACATTTTCCATGCATATGTTTCCTTGCTACCTCACAGACAAAGAGTATGCCTGTATTCAGATTTCCCAGGCTGCCAAATTCCTCAAAATCCCAACTACAAGACCTCTTCTGACCTCCAACCCTTCCGATGAGAGAGCCAAGGACATTTGCTGTCAAATCTTAGTGCCTGTACCCAAAGCTGACAGCACTGCCCTGTGCCCATAAAGATCCCAGTCTTTAACCCACACTTACTCTTGCAAAAGCACCCACGGAACCAGGACCCTGGGAGGAGGTGGGCTTCCAGATCACCCGCAGCAGCCCAGCCTTACCCCCAACCTCTCTCAAGCAGGGGCTATAAAGACCCAGCATACTCTTGGATGTTTTTCCAGTTTTCTCCCATACCAAGGCTACAGTTTTCAGGCTTTTATCTCCCCTACTGCCATATGTTGTTCCAGGGATCCCTGCTAACCTCCTGACATTTTCATCTGTCCCCAGACTCCACTGTATGGCAACATGCCACACGTCAGGAAATCCCACCTCTGCTTGCACCACCAGCGCATTAACACGTCGCGTAAAGCTCTGGCGCTGCCCTGCCTCACTGAGCAGGAGCAAAGATGCATCAATTCCGTTCATAAAATATTTCTGTGAACGTGGTTTAAAAAATAACCCCAAATCTGGCATCGCTTCGGTCTGGAAGCACGGGTCGGAGCTGCGGGCTCATAACGAACCTGTCAATTAGCTTGCCCTGCAAGATGGCAGGTAAAAGGTCGATGCCGTCAATCTGTCTGTCACTGGGAGGCTGCAGTCCCGCCAGGGAGAGGCTGGTGGTGAAGAGATCCATCACGTTGCCCAGCTGATGACTGACCTGTAAAATCAACAGAAATGTATTTGCAAAAAAGACATGCAGCAAAAGCCAAACGAAAGGAGGCTGGTTGCCACCAAAGCAGGAGTATTGCTTCCTGAACCTCCTTCTCTGCTAAGCATCTTTTGAAAATATCTCCCTTTACGGTGCTGCAGTCACCAGCAAACCTCCTACTAAAATAATGAAGGAAAGGAGATTATTCATGTTTCTCCACTTCTAGAGAGCATTTGTGTTTTGACTCATTTTTTCATTTTCCTCTCACTTCTCTATGTATCCACTTTACAGGAGCAGATTTTTCACAGAGTTCAACTTAGCAAATTCCAAGTCATTTGTGGATTGAAAAATCAGCACTTAAAACACGGGGGGGAAAAAAAAAAAAAGTCTTTGATTTGTTCCCTCACCAGGTCATCTCCAGAGTCCAGAATACCCTGAGAGAGTTCCCAGAAAGCACAAGGATAGATGGATAATAACACAAAGCGCTCGATGACTTCATCTGCAAACCATTTCCAACAATTCACGAACTGTGAAGTTGTGGTATTTTTAGTATATATTTTAATAAGGGAGAAAAACATCTGGTTTTGGCTCCAACAGATATATGCAAGCTTTTCCCCCCTCCTCCTTCCCTGTTTTGTTTTTTTTTTTTCTTCCTTAATTGGAAGCCATACGTATCTCTCTGGCCTTAATTATTTATATTTTAGCAACCTTAAAAGTCTGTTCTGATTGAGTCTTCCTGAATCTCTGCTCCCGCTCTGCTTGCGGTCCGCTACAGTTATCTGCTGTTATGCTATTTAATTAGCCAGCGAGACACTAAATTGAAGCAGATACATTCAAATGAAGAGCAAGGCTGTTTTGCACCAGGATGCACCAGCACCAGATGTGACGTGAAAAGAGCCTTTTCAGCCGTACCACTTGTTTGGAGATAAGCAGCCATCTGATACAAGCCCACATCTGTAAGTACAGAAGCACTTTCTGACTGAAATCCAAAAGTCCTAACAGCAGCCTTGAGAATGTCAGTGTGAACATTACGATGCTGGGACTATCAAAGACCTTTTATCTCTGAATCCTCTTTCTACACACAAACAGGCCCCCAGCCTGCAAGCTGACAATAATTATTTAAATACAACAAATGATAACATGATGAATGAATTTTTGTGAGATGCTGGCTCTAGAAAAATAAAACTGAAGGGAAAATACTATTTTTTGCTGGGACACTAAGCCTTTTATTAAGAGACTGGGCTTAAAAAAGTGAACATAAAGAAAGAATTAAGAAATTTTTTAAAAATTTTAAAAGGAAAGTGGAGAAAGCAACATGCAGGGGACTGATTGCAAGTTTAACATTACAATATCACATTACTTGATTACAGTAATTTCAAATTTTAATGGCTTTCATTCATCAAAAGCTGTTGGCAGGAACACGTAATATTAAAGCTGCATGCAAGAATACTGCTGCAACTCTTAAGAAGAAGTCAAAGTACAAAGCTCTCAGCGCAAGAGGAAGCATGACCATGGAAACGCTTGCCCAGGAAAGCAGCTGGGTCAACAGATCCTGCAGAAGGTCTTGGACATTTGAGGTTAAGCCTTATTCACGGACATCGCTGCGGCAAGCGGCCTGAAAGAGGTCGTGCTCAGCCTGTCCTTGTAGGCAGCGACAGAGACGAGCCGGCAAATTCCTCACAAAAAGCAGATCTATGCACAAAGTTCCCTCTCTGCATGAGGAAAGGATGGGGATCCCCTGATACGCAGCTCTGGAGAAGGAAACAGAACTGACCCTCCGATGGGGTCAGTTTGGGAAGCACGGAACCAAAGCCAGCTGTGTCCTCCACAGGATTAGCTGTGGCGGGCTGCACTGCGTGCTCCTCGCACCGTCCCCTTGCACAGGCTCTTCTCTGGTCTCAGGTGTGCACTCAAAAAGGACTGACATTAAAAAAAATAAAAATCAACAGTATACACATGTTCAAAAGAAAACCCCAAACCCAAACCATCAGCTCACTCCTAGCAGAGCTGGACGGCCTCGGGAGCCACTGGCGCTGGGAACGCCGCGCTCCCTCTGAAGCCAAAGGGGATTACAAGCGCTCAGCATCTTGGCAAAGATGCTCGGTCCCTTGCAGGCTCATCTGCCGGCTAATTTACCCCGAGCACGCCTTCGGAGAGCTGCGGGGTCAGCAGAACACCATATGCAGAGCTCAGAGTCTAATACAGAGGAGGTCTGGCGCACGCCTGCTCCCTGACAACTGCTACGTCAGGAGCGGGCGGGCAAACTGGGGTGGCTGAGACTTTTGGTAATTAGGTCTCTCTCAATTTATAGGGCAAATCCAAAAGTCACTTTTCTTCTTGTCACTCCGTTCCCTCGCCTCAATCTTTTGATAACAGGCAGCAAGAGGCAATCACTGACCTGAGACTCGTGCCTCTAATATCACCTAATTTATACATCGCGTTGCGACAATCCTGTGGGGCCACCGCGGTCTGCTTGTGCTGCCCCTTATTAACCATAGCCAGATGTAGATGACTCTCTTTAATCATCCAATTACATTTCTGCTCTCAGACAACATTTTTCCATGAAGCAGAGAAAACTTCTTAAGGAAATTAAATGCCCATGCCACAGCCACTTGGATTTATCTGTGCTCTGCAGCACCACACTGAAGAAGGGAGGGGAAAAAAAAAGGTTAATATTTATATAAAACTTTGAAGTATTTTCAGAGGAAAATAAAAAATTACCATTTTCTCCTGTCAACAGTGCTCTTTCATTCTAGTTGCCTTTCCCATTTCTTTTCTTTTTTTTTTTTTTTAAGAAAAGAAAAAGAAAAATCCAGTGAGGGCAACAGCCCAGAGAAAATAAATAATATATAAAAAAGAGTGAGATCAGATATTGCTCGTATCAGTGAGAAACAGCCGGTATTACGCACGTAAGAACGGATTTTTCTCCCCTCCTTCCCCCCCCCCCTCTTTTTAATAAACTCTCAGTATACACATAACGTCTTTAAGAAAATGAAATCCTTTTGCTGTGGGCCACGTCGCTAGAAGAAATAGTCACCACTGCTGTTATCAGTGCTTTCAAGCTTTAACTCTGAATCAAAGGCGACAATTAATAAAGTCGCCCCCGCCAGGAATGGAAAGGAGGAAAGCTAAATATTTGAAACTGGGTGAACAAATGTCAGGGTGTTTTTAAATAAAATCCTTTTACAGTTATCACAGCGAGCAGACCTGATATCCCTGTCTAATTCAATTTCAATTTGCGCCCCATGGGAGATAGTGAAGAAAAGGTTGCAATGCTGTCTTTGGGTTGATATGTTCTTTTCTCCTTCAGGAAGCAGGCACGAGAGAGGAAGGGGAGGAGGGTGAGGGAAGAGAGGAGGAGGATTCAAATACCAACAGAATATGACTCTCTCTCTCTCTCTCTCTTTTTTTTTTAATTTTTTTTCCAGCTGGATCCTTCCAGAAGGCAGATGTGATGTGGGGAATGCTGAAATGCTGATTTGTTGTGAATTCACCTGGAAAATGTAGCTGAGGAGGAAACTGCAGAAAGGCTGTTTGTGTGTGAATAAATATTCCTGATGGGGACCAGAATTAACTGAACGTTGATGCCAAGAGCAACACACATTCCCGAGGCATCCCTCTCCCCCAAAAACTGCAAATCAGCCAACTGCAGCAATTACTCTAACCTCTACCAATGTTCTGTCAAGTGTTCACAATCCTGCCACCTAACTTCCTTTGTTTAAATAAAAAAGTACTCCTTTATTTAAGCATACAAATGCACCCCTTAATAGAAACAAAACCCCCAATCCTGTATATCAATAAGATATCAATAAACGGCCAGATCCCATCAGCAGGATGAGCCTTCCACCCAACAACTGGATTTCACTGGCCAGAGACACAAGTCCTCTTTTTTTCTGGCTGCAGTTGTGCCAGCTGAAATGGTCACTGGCCCCCTCTGCCTGCTCCTCAAAACATCCACGGCTGGAAAGGAACAACCATCGCATGGGGAGAGACCCCAGCGCAGCAAGGAGGAGCAGACCCGTCAGCTTTGTGCTTGGCAGTCCTGAGAAGCTCTTTGCTCCCACTCTAGTTCAGGGCTCCCAAGCCTCTGTTTCCTTCAGCTCTTTTGAAAAGAAAGAGCAATGAGAGACTTTGAAGCTGTTTTCCCACATTTTATAGCTACTTGGACTGCACAGGACTTAGGCTGACTAGTTTAAACTCACAGTCAAGAAGATGCTGAAGCTACAGACTCTGTAAGATGCAGAAAAGAAGCCAAAAATGTGCTAGCAAACATGTGTCTCTTCACTTTCTGTGTCAGTGAAAAAGGCAATTATGGAGCAACAACCACAGGGCAACGTCGCGTGAGCTGTATTACACCGAAGCAATGCCAAACCTCTCACCTGCGGTCAGTGCTGCTGTGGGTACCAGTGCCGGAGCCTCGATGGCAAGAATACAAGCAGAAAAGACATATGAGTAGCTATCACAGGTTTACTTATCAGTAGCATCATGTGGGGGTCTAACTCAGAGCAAAGCAGCACATTGTAGGGGCAGAGCTCAGAACTGGCTTCTCAGGGTACCTGAGAACATCTGGGAGTGTAACACCGTGCGTGCAGACTCTGGGCAGGCAGCAGCGTGAACTGGAACCCAGGACAGGAAGGATTTAAAGTTAAGGACGTGCTTAAGTGCCAAGGATGACACCAGCAGCGATGCAGGAGGGGATTTTTGGGCGCTTATCTGCCCAATAAACACCCTCTCCAGCTCGCTGAGCACGCGTGGGCTCATGACAGTTCGGCGTCGGTCAGTCCGCCTTCCTAAGCAAACACGTTGGCTCCGCGCAGAAATGACAGCTCACGGGAATTCAAACTGCAGCTTCCACCGTGGCCTCAAGCGGGAAGCCATGCACCACACCGGGCTGCTGAGAACGTTTCGCACCACAGAAAGCTTCACTGCTGTGCTACGTGCAAAAGGCTACCTGGGAGAGGGGTACCAGCCAGTTCCAGTTAGAAAATAAGCAGGCATAGTGATTTCTCTACTCATGTTTTCGATTATCCTCAAAGTTACTACAATGGAAAGAATTTCTGAATTTGGTATTTACTTGTCCCCATTTCTAACGCATGTTTACTTTTAGCACATTATTCAGTTTGGACATGGAAAACAAAACAGTCGGCTTCAGTTTCATGTTCTCGTATGCTAGCCCAAGGCTGTTGTACTTGGCTTCTAAAGGCTTTATGGAAATGTTTAAAATTAAACAAAAAGACTGTTTTCATTTCAAATTAAAGAAATAATAAAACATCCCTAGCAGGTTTTGTGAACTCCTTAAAAATTATGAAACCAAACTACCCTCCTGCCCTCAGCTGTAGATCTAAGCTATCTGTTGGCTTCCTCCTAAACGCAAACGATAAATTATCATTATCCTGACTCAATTAAACCACCGAAAAGGAATGCAACTTCGAAAAATATTTTATTTATGAATAGTTTGCAGTCTTAAGCACAGTGCCCAGTTAATGAAGTATCACTTTCTTCAG
Organism: Tetrax tetrax; assembly: GCA_009806455.1. Classification (NCBI taxonomy): domain Eukaryota; kingdom Metazoa; phylum Chordata; class Aves; order Otidiformes; family Otididae; genus Tetrax; species Tetrax tetrax. Next base: position 130,729 of record WHYT01016650.1, on the reverse strand, counting down.
GGATGAGAGATGCTCACAGAGGGGAGGGAATCTGTATTATTTAGTGAACCCTGCCTGTTGAAGAATTGATTGCATCTTTCTTTAATGAGAACTGGGACAAGAGAGGCTGGTAGTGCCACTGGAGGGTTATTTTGAAGTGATCCTATCTGAGTTTGTGTACAGGCAGGAAAGAGCAATAGTCTGGTATCTAGACCTCCCCGAGTGGAACTTTTATCAACGCCAAAGCGAGAGCTGTGAGGGTCACACCACTTGATATTTCAGGGCACAGAGAGCGTGTGTGGGCTACACACCGCTGCTCCAGACTTGGACACACGTTAGCAATGTCTCTTTATTCTGCAATTTGTTCAAATATGTAACCCATTAAAATTCTGTGGTCCAAAAGAGTAAGGGGTTTAAACAGAGCAGGAAGACAAAAAGACCAGACTGCCTGGTGCTCACAGAAGTGTTGCTCGTAGACACTCTAGATGCAAATTTGCAATAATGAAGAAGAATGGCATCATTCTCTGGGGACAGCATTCAGCTCCTTATTTAGACAAGTGTCTGGACTGACAAGTTGGGCATGGTAAAAGTCTGATCCAGCAAGAACCACTCCATTCACTTCAGTCCACTCAGAACCGACCAGAAACGCTCGAAGCAGATACTCACCCCTCCTGCAGGTATGTGTCCGGGCCACCAAGCAATAGCTGGCTCCCTCATGCCACCTTCAAAGGTGGTTTGTTTGCCACACAGAAAACGACCATTGCTTCCTCCTAGAGAGAGAAAAGAAGCCATCAAACCCACAATATGCCAAATATCATATTTCAAAGTGACACTGTCAAGTAGGAAATTTTTAGGCTAGTTTTACATGAATTTTCATTTCTGCATGAATGCTTCTCAAATAACATGTCCAGAACTGTTCTGGTTGTTTTGTTTTGTTTTTTTTTTAATTCTTTTGTTTGTTTGTTGTGTTGGTTTTTTTTAAGATTCCTTTATGATGAAATTTTAGGAGTGTCTTTTCAGGTCAGGGAGAAAGTGACAGTTAAACACAACTTGCTATCCAAAAAAAAAACCAAACCCCAAAACACAAGAAAATACTTCGCTGGCATTTTCCTTCCCTTTAAGGATGTTAACTGCTGTTTGTAACTAAAGGAAATTTGACACTTTCAGCCAGAAATAGTATTTTTTTCATAATCCTTTTAAAGTACCAGAGCAGTATTAGATGAAGATACGAGAATGAGAAAAATAATCATGCATTCCCTGAATGTTCACTCTCAGAGATAGCAAATGCGCTGCAAGAATGTCTGGGATTTTAACCCAGCCTTGCTGAGGACCAAACAGGGAGGTCCTATGACTGATTCCAGATCACACAAAGTCAAACACAGCAGCTCAGCTGAAATCAGAACTCAGGATACTCCCTGCTCTGTGGTCCAATAACCACGAGACAGCCTGCCTCCAAACAGAAGAGAGTGGGTTATAAAATCAATTTGCAATTACTCCGTTTGAGAGAAACAATCATTTCAACAAAAGAAAACTTGTGAAGTAACAGAAATGCTTTTTCTTTTTGCTGTTTTTCATGAGAGCTAAAGAACAAGGGACTCCTGAACTCTCTGTAATTACTCAGAAAGCTCAAATATGCATTTGGCAGATGGAGAGTAAACACTCTGTGAAGTTATTGCACCTGGTCCTGAAGAAACTAAAAAATATTCACTCCCCTGACAGTGGAGCACAAAGTGGAAACACACACAGGTGAACAGCCACACAGGGTTAGGCCAAGAGTCCATTTAGTCAAGGATGAAGTGACCAGAAGTAATGAGCATAAGCTAAGTCTAAACGTAAATGCACTGAATTTTGAGGCTTCTCCTAACTGCACAAGTGAGAACCCCAGGTACAGGTCTCTCTACCCCTCCGGACACGGAGATTTAAGCCTTGATTTCAAAACCCCAGGTTGTTCATCTGAGACTCACCTTCTCTAGGAGCTGAAATGAGAGCAGCCCCATTGTCAGAGGTGAAAAACACAAAAGTGTTCTCACTGATACCCAGCTTCTGAAGATGTTTTAGGATTTTTCCAACGCTATCATCAATTTCTCGCACAGCATCCCCATATCTGAGGCAAAAGTAAATGCAAAACATTAAAGGCAGCAAAAAAGGATAAGCGTTACACAGCATAACGCACTGCAATCAGCCACAATGCTTTTAGTGGATGCAATTTATACCCATGCTGTACTTCTTTTATGCATCAGGTACTACAATAAAGTTTGATTATTGCAAAACCTGTGTCTCCTACCTGCAGAGAGCAACCTCTCTTGGGTATTAAGAGTCAGAATTTGTTCAGTTGTGAGCTACTCTTGGAGAGAGATCAGCAACCTTTGCCTCCTGTAAATTGTGTTTTTCATGCATGCTTTTCTACTTGCTGGTCTGATTTATAGGCTTTTAGAACAGGCACTAATCATACCAAAGCTTTCCAAAAAATTGTCTGTGCCACGTACAGCACTTCATTACTCACGCTACTGGCAAAGGAGCTTGGACTCCCCCTTCTCCCCCATTTTAGTCACATGATCTTCATTTCAGATTACAGCAAAATTACTAAAGAACAATCCAAACAAAGTCCTCACCAACTAACATTTTAGCACATACATACACTTTTGAGAAATGATCTGTATACTTGGATCTAATGAACATTGCTTACGTTTTCTGTTTCTGCAGCATGAGGTATTAATAAAAGAAAAAAACCACCCCAACAAAACCAACACCCACAAAAACCAGACTTACAGTCCTCTCTGACTAGTGCCCAGGAAATGTTTGGAGGCATAAACAGGAGCGTGGGTAGCATCAATTGCCCAGTATAAAAAGAATGGCTGTTGGCTGGCCTGCTGCTTGCTAATAAAATCGAGAGCTTCCTGTAAACAACAATAAAAATGAGTTTAATGGAATCATCCTCTGCCATCTAAGTCTCTCCAAAAAAAGAAACATAAAGTCACTGTGGCTTAGAAACCAGTATTAAAATAGACAGCACCTGCAGGTAGATCTGAGTCAAGTTGGCTTCCCCTGTCTTCCGATCAATTTTGAAATCTTCGTAATACCTTAAAATATAATGAATCAGAGAGAAAAAAATAATCAATCCTAAGGAATATACAACAAAAAAGGCTGCCCTCCCCCCACTACTTACACAGGCAAGTCACTGTTGCTACTCAGCAAATTCTCTTTAGAAGTTAAAGAGAATTTGTTTCTGCCCATCTTGTGTGTTTTCCCGCCAGGCTTTCCCTTAATTCTGTTTTAGCTTCAACACCAGCCACCACCCACGGCTTGTGGGGCTGGAGACCGGCCATCCCCAGACTAGAGGGAAAGTCCTGCTCAGAAGTACCAGGGCAAAGCAAGAGAGGAGATCCTCACACAGGACGTTGTAGAGTCCGGAAGTACGAACGGGTTTAGAAAAGAGCCAAGACTAGTTCATGGAAGTTAAGTCAGTGGCTATTAAAGATCTGGACACAACCTTCAGTTGATGAAGGTGGACAACCATACAAGAGAAGGACCATCCCACCCTTTTTATAAGCATTCATTACCAGTGGTCATTGTAGAGTACAACGGATTAAAATGGCCTTGGGCCTGACCCAGAAGGGCTGTTCATTAACTTTTGCAAGTATCTTTCCTGCACTGGCTTACTGCGGAAGCGCAGGACCCGCAGGGCAATCTCCAGTAAGCGTCTCACATTATACATGAGGCAGAATATTCCCAAGGCTTGACACGCTATAAAAGCCCTCTGCACGGGGTGAAGTGGTGTAGATCACTGTCCATCCAGCGGAGGCTGTAACTCTGATTCTGAAGCAGCTGCTGTTTTTACCAACCCCTTTTCACTGAAATGGGTTTGCCACACTAGCACTTATCTTCCAGCACTGTAATGTCAGCAGGGAAAGCAAAGAAAATAACATTACCAGGCAAGTAGCGGAATTACCTGCCAATCATTTCCCAGTCCCTGTACACAGGGATATTGGGGAGCGCTCTGTTATCAAAAGGTCCAAAATGGCAGTTCGGGGATCCAAACCATTCATCAAAGCCATGCTTCAGGGGGTGGAACTGGAGCCTGTGACCCAGATGCCTAGGAACAAAAGAAATTGATGAGTTAAAATTCTACTGCAAAGAAGCAAATAATAATCTCACCAGAATGGCATGCAAAAAAACAATCTTTGCCTAAGAAGAAAAACTTCAAACATTTTAATCAAATAAATAACTGTGGAACATTGTCTAGATCTTTCTCATCCTTGTTGCAAGCATATCCATGCAGACTCACTCCAGTGCTTACAAATATCCCATTTTAGTCTACTGTCCAAACTTTGTTTTCCACTATTTCCTTCTATTGGTGGCTTCTCTCATGCTGTCTTGATGACTGTACTGATGGCCTACAGCGCCTAAAGGCATTGTGAAGATGCACATAATGTTTTAGTTAAGGATTCTGATCTATGACAAGTCACTTTTATACCACCAAGCTGTAAAAACACAAGGTAAAGCTCATGAAATGTGCCATTATATCTGCATTCCCTTTATGGAGTATTCACGCTGCCAAAGTGGTACGAAGAGACCTGAATGTAAAAGAGAATGAGTTCTTTACTTTCACAGGTGAACATAAAAAACCACATTTAGCTACTCCTGATGACAGCTCCATTCTAGTACGCAGCTTGAAAATTCGCCATCCTTAACTTCAAGATGAAGCTCCTCTCTAATCTCCAACTTCTATACCGCAAATTCTCCATTTTTTTCATGTATATTATCTTGAATATACAGAATGCTCATTCTCTCCTCTAAAGGAGGTATTTGTAGCTTAATGTTTATTTAATCATTCCAGCTTTCACTCACAAGCCTGCGTCTGCAACCTGTCCATTTTGTGTCGTCACACTTTGCACCTTCTGAACATAAGGGGCATAAAATGCATTACGTGTAGTAAAATGATTCATGGTGTTATTCTGAGCTATTCCAAAAAGAGTTATAACAGAAAATAATCACCATTCCAGCTATGATCATATCTCGGTGATGTAACTAAAACTGCAAGACTGACCTGCAGGATTCTAGCCTTTCCTCCTTCATATATAATACAAAGCTATTTCTGACTGTTTCTACAACAGGGGACATGAAAAAATATTTTATTCTAAGAAAGTCCTAAGAGAACTTACAGAGGAAGAGACTTGAAAGAGGCATCAGATAATTACTGAGATGTAGATTATTTTCTCTGTCTCACAACAGAAAAAATAGAGAGATATTTAATGAAATGCAACAAATTCTAAAATAGTAAAGGAAAATACTTGCCTTGGAAACATATAAGTAAACCGTGGAACTTACTGTCACAGGACACCCTGAGAAGTTTTTAGAATTAATGTTGAAAGGATATAAAAATCTTCTGCTGGAAAAAAGCCCTAAATTCTATGCATGGCTAGGATAAGACTCCAGTTTTTCTTTACACCTTTCTGGGAAGCAAGTGGTGTGCACAAAAGATAAAAGACTGCTGCTGTACAGTATCGCTCCCTAGGCCTGTCTAGGGTAACGGTTCTCGGGTGCACATTTGTATTTAGTCTGCTTCTTGCTAACAGCTGCAGGTCTTTCCAGATTTGCTGTTTTCCAAATAACTGCCTGGAACCAATCTGTATGTGTGTTGTTTATTTCTTTTCCCTGGGTATATGAATTTACATTTATTAGCACTGAACTGCATCTTATTGCATTCAGCCCACTGATCCGATTCTTCACGGCCACTCTGCTGTTTGGATTTGTGGTAATAAATAATTCACTGTCTTAGGTTAGTTTGCTTTCTTTCCAATTTCAGCAGCAGTGGTGAATCCAACCACAATTTAAACTCACTCTTCTCTAACTTGTTAACGAAACTGTTAAATAAATTGTATCCCATTACATTCCTAAACAGTATCCCCCTGATATTACTACTCCTGTCCGAAGTCTCTTCATTAATAATTACTCTGTTAACCAAGCAGCACTCCTCTGGTATCTGTGCAGTTGTGAAGTTGTTATTTACGCATTTATTTATTACAGCGCTGTTCCAAACTGTGAATCAACTGTTCAGAGATCCGCAGGCCCCATGAGATTCCATTACAGCCCACAAGCACATTTGAAATTCAAATGTTATAAATACACCAGTTTCAACTATTACACTGGTAATTCCACCGTGTTTGTTTGATCCAAATACCTTCCAGGCTTTTCCCTTCTGATTCTTTACAGACATTGCAAAGCATTGTTTTTCCAGAAGTTCTTCTGTATCTTCTACAAAGATTATACTGTACTTCCATGGAAATCCATAAAGTCCATGGACAATATTCACAGAGTACTGGATCGGCCCTCTAGCTCTTCTAAACCACCTGGGATCGACCAGCCCCATCAAGACTATTCCCATCCACCCTGACCTTCTACACTTGATAAACAATCTTCAACGTAGCCCTGGAGATGTCTGCATCTCCATTTGTATACCACACACTTCTACCCCCTCAAAATGAAGTTTTCACAATTTAGCCTGCTCCTCTAACAAAAAAACCCAACATATAGAAGGGGTTAAAGATAAAAAGCACATAGGTGCTGAAGGCAAATTTCAACATCTTGGTGTTTTTTTATTAAATTAAGTAGTGTGATACATGGCTGAAAGCACAACGAGGTGAAGGGTTTACAAATATATATACACGCACATCTAAACCCCTTCAACTCTTTGTATGAAGATGTATGTACGTACTCGTAATGACAGCAATTCAGTTCAGACATCGATCGCAGCAGGGGGGGAAGATCCACCACCAATTTTAAAAGTCAGACATCTGAGCTTCAAAGCAGTTTTTTTTCCTGTGGTTCTGGTTGTTCTGCTGCTCCTTCACAATACACAAACACTCATACTGAAATCTCAAAGCAAGAGATCTTAAAACAAGTTTACCATTTGCCAATTATCTTGTTGATGTAGCCAGCTTTCTTCAGCAGCTCTGGAAGCAGTAATTCAGAATCTGGGATTCCTCCTACGATATCCTGTGGTGTGTATGCTGCGGAAGACAAATGAAAAATCTCTTTCTGACTCTTACAAATATTAGAGCAAATAGCTTATGGGTATGCATCATTAGAAGCGTTATTACTGGATCGGAAATAGCAATTAGTTTGAAGTCCCAGCAATGTCACTCCTTGGAAATCCTCCCAGGCCACAAGATGAAGAGAACAAGTTGACTGAGGGAGACCAAAAGGAGATCTCCACCTACTTGCACTCCACAGCCAATAATAAAGGGGAGCTGCCATCACTGAATGAAGGCAAGACCCTTGAAAAGGGGGGGTTATAAAGAAAGCAAGTGCTTTGGGAGTGCACTGGAGTTACCTTCACTCAAATTTGCTTTATATTTTCTAAAATGGAGGCATTTTTCCCTAAATCAAATGATGGATAAATTTGCTCACACTGCAAGAGCTGAAATGATCTGTCTCCCACAGCCCTCAGCTCTCTGGCCCTTGACAATCTAAAGTGTGACTGTTGTTAGGACGGAGATAGCCAAGCACGCTTGCTGATACAGCGTGAATCAGTACGCAGCTGCTGATTCCTGCCCAAGCATGCATGGTCTCATGTGATGCCTGTCACGCTGGAACCAACCCAGAAACATGATGAACTGGTAATCTTCCCGGGAAGCGCCATGGGCGCAAGAGTGCTGCAAAAATGCCAAGGCTGAGATGGTTAGCAAACTGGCTGCTGAATAAAAGCGTAAGCGGCTTGTTCTTTACTGTGGGTGTTAACATCCACCCCACGTGACTTTCTTTCACCAGACACCAATTAGACTGCCCAGAGGAAACCCTTCTCAGCCAGCAGAAGCAAATGGATCAAACCAGCCTTGTTTACGTCTCTTAATCTGAGGAGGTTTTCTGCTTGACGAAGAGGAAGCAATAAATTTCACGCTTATTACCAGCAGTTAACATGGTAATCTTCTTGTGCCGCGCTGGAAGATCCATAGGGGGAGATCAGCGAGCCAAGCCTTTGTTCAAAGCAAAACTTCCCACACAGCACAGAGGGAAATGAAGAGCGGAAGGCAAATCAGGAGTGAAGCCCATACCGTTTCTGGCGTGTCCATTCGTGGTGTAAAAACCATTCCTGACTGGGAGACGGCCCGTTAACAGCGCTGCCCTTGCTGCGAACAACAACAGAAAGGTTTTATTTTACATGCATTTTCTAATTAATATTATCGTATTAAGGCTGAGGACAGTGCACTGACTGAAGCACGACGGTGTCCTTTTGCCACAGCCCACTGCTAAGATCACTCACACCGCAACAGGCAGCAACTCCCCTCTCCAGCGAACCACGGAGAAAGCCAGGTTCTGATACCACAGCTATTCCAGGACAAACCCGACCAAAATTTGGCCCCTCTAGGAAATTACCCACTGCTGAGGAGTAATTACTTTCAAGAGTCACTGTAGCTGCCCTTCTGTCTCAGTAATTATAAAAGGAATACCTGACGTAGATGTCAGAGGGAATCACAACACAGATTACATGCTTAAGGCTAAGTTGGCAAGCTTGCCTGAACAAAAGTCATGTAAGAGCGAAGAACGAGCTGTTCAGCTTTGAGGGTAAAACTCAGGTCCGGACTGCAGGAAACATTTAAACAGAAGTTTAACTTTAAGCATACGCAGTACCACCACTGGATTTAGGATCAGGATTAGGATAGCAGGATTTCAGTATATTTTATATGCTTTTCCTGAGCGAGGATGTCATCAGCACACTGACAAATTATATCCAAAATTAAAGTCCAAGTAAAAAGCCTCTGGTCCTCATTTTTTGTTTCACTTCTTGGCTGACAATCCAGGTTTGAGGAAAAAAGAAAGAAAAAAAAAAAAACACCCCACAGAAAAAACAGTGATGATAAAAGTATCTGCATCTCCCAGACCCAAACGTTTCTTTTATCACTTGTCCCTTCCCTAAGACCTTGCAAGCCACCAGGGTCAAAAACAGGACACAACCTGCTGCCATTCCTTGCGTGAAAGTCTCACCAAAGCCAATGGAATCAGACAAACTAGGTACAAACCACGCTCAGCAACAGTTTAGATACTGCTTTGTCTGTTTATCCCAAAATAAGAAAGATGAAAAAATGCAATGACTGAGCCTAGGATACTAAACCGTAACGTTGTAAAAAATTCTTTATTTAGCTGGACTGATTTGATCACTAAAACACTGCTTTGTATGAACCAACATTTGTAGGTTTTCCAATCAAAACGTAAATAAAAAGGGAGCAAAATGCAAGATCAAAGCAGCAAATCCAAACTCTCCCCTGAGGGTAATCACTGGTTTGGTTGCTAGTTCATGTCAGATGTTGGCAAACATCCCAATCTTCTCAGAAGGTGGCATGCTTAGATGCTAGTTTAAAACTCAAGTTTACTTACACGGAGAACAGAGGGGGTTGGCAGTATAAAAATCCAGGAAAAGCATCCCTTCTGAAGCCATCTGGTCTAAGTTAGGAGTTTCCTTAGAAGGCTCTCCGAAAGCTCCCAAATCACCCCAACCCATCTGTAAAAAGAACACACCAAAAGATGCAAAAGCACTTTTACTCTTCCGCAGTGACAATGCTTCTGGGCCCACATAACACTTTTATTGTAGCCCTTCATGTCGTGATCTTTATAGCACTCATCTCCCTACTTAGGGAGTACTTCACAAACGTGGTAAAAATGATCTTCCCCAACCCTGGGATGCAGGGAATTATTCCTGTTTCCACTGGCAAATGGGAAACTGAGGCACAGATGAGATGAAATGACTTGCTAACAGGCACTAAAACACTTGCAGCAGAAGGGGTAAGAACCCTAACGCGTTCACTCTTACTCAAGTGCCTGAAGACTGGCAAGCACACGCACCAGGGAGGAAAAGGAAGTTACGCATGCTATGCTCTGTGTGGTACAGCTGCAAAGTCTGACCCTTCCGTCTCTGGCTACGCGTCTCCGTGCTGGACCACTGGCCCCAGGACTCCACCTCAGCCTGCTGAATCCATCCATCTACCCATCTGTGGATACCTAACTAGAAATGCAAGGAAAAGGTCTAAACTCAAAGGCAGGGCTGCAGGAAAAGAGAGAAAGTGTTTATTTTAAAAGCAAGCTCTCAAGAGAAACCTGCCAGAGGCATCGTATGTCACTCTGCTTATCTGCAAGACAGCAGTTTCACTCTGCGTCCTCCTCCTCATTCAGAGAGGTCACACACCGGGAGAACCGTAAAATTACCATCACGTTGTCTACATTCATTGCTGAAAACTATTACTGGTAATAATACAAATAAAAGTAAGTGCCTTAAAACAGAAGGTTCTAGAAGGGAACAACTTAATGAGCAATTAGGCACCATGGTTGCTGGAGATTATATTATGCTTTAAAAAAGGCAATAGCTCGCTTTAATACGGATGCTTATCAGGTGAGCAACCGGTATGGAGGGCGTAATGTATGGAGGTCTTTAGCAAACCATCTGTCTGGTCCCATTTGAGAGCCTAACGTTTACACTGCAGCGGTGCAGTTTGGAAAAGAAAATTGTTGGAGAGCTGCAGAACTGGCTGTTGAGGTCTGAGCGAGGAGCGATTAAACGGTACCACCTAACATCAGGGTGTGGAATTAAAACGGGTTCAACCGGAACACCGCCGAGCTCTCGATTCTTCAGGAGCTTTATCATCAAGAAAGAAAGAAAAAAGGAATCTCATGTTGCTCTAATTCACACGCAGTGACAGTCACAGAAGTTACCGAAGGATCAAAGGAAAAAGACCACGGCGAGGAATTTTTAATGAACGGCATATTAAATAAATAAAGAGTTCACAGAAGCACCAGTCAGGACCCGTGTCTCACGCCATACCAGCACTTCTAGAGTGGGGTAATCGCTGTCCCAAGGAGCTTTCATCTTGAAAATTGCAAATACCAGCTTGCGGGGAAATATTCCTGAATGGAAAATTGAGACGGACTGCCGGAGGCTCAACCGGACAGAAAAACCGGGCTGACAAGGTAATTATCTTGTACAGGAGTGCAGAAGCACTATGAAAACAACAGCGAGGCAGCCGTGCTGAACGGGCAGGACGGAGCCGCGCAGGTGAGAAGAGCTTGCCCGCCCTCCGAGCCGCGTACCCACCCTCAGGAGCTTTTCGAGTAGCTTAACATGGCACACAACACATTTCTACTGCAAATACACCCCAAGGACAACATGAAAACATCAGAAGAGAAGCCAGACAGGAAGATTTCAGCAATGTGGACACGTTGGAAATGAACATATTTCCTTACCCGCGTGGCTAAGACCACTGTAGGATACAAAAGTGAAAATACTTTCAGTTGGAAACCAGTCTGTGATTATTTCTACTCTTCAATGATTTATTCCCTTCCTTCCCCATTCAGAGAGCAAAAATTAATGGAATTAGCTTTCTTCTTGTTTAGTTTTTCAGGAGGCAAGTTTGGGTTTCTAAAACTTTTCCTGAAATGTATTGGAGTTTCTTTGCCTACACCGTACCTGTGCCTTATTCCATGCTACTGCTCCTACATCCATCGCCACTATTAGGAGATACCGCCATAATTATTTTTGTAGGCCACAAAACCAAGCCCTAACTTCAGAATGATTCTAGCAAGGTTCGAAAATCACCAAGACACCCTGTTTTTCAACAATCACCAGGCAGTGGAATGCTTTGCCAAGGACCGTGGAGATCATTGCTCAGTCGTTACGAATGGACAGGTGGATATGAGGATTAGACTTGTAGAGAAGGTGCGTAGGGGTGCAAGCACCAATTCAAAAAGTTTGCATTTGGGCTGGACTTTACAGATCAGAGGACACGCACGCACAAGGAATACCGAGAGGCTTGTGTTCCTACTGCAGCATCTCTAGGGCAGCTCTGCACTAAGGAGCACAGGGCAGGGATACGCTGGGCCTGGGCCTTCCTTTCAATTCTTCACCACTTTTTACAAAAAATTTGGAATAGAACTTGAGAAAGAAAGCAACCAAGCATGATGGCTTTCAGATAAGTACTTACAAACTTACTAAAATATTCCTGCTTATTTCAAACTTTCCCAGATCATCACATCAACCCGCGAGCCGCTCCTGAATCACCGTGCTGAAGCCCTGTGAGCGTGAGTCACGGCACGGCCCGTGTCCGGGCGCTGTCCCACCTCCAGAGCGGCACGGGTGCAGCACACGGCTGAACACGGGGCGACGCGCGAACCCGGGAACCGCGGCCTGCGGGGGAGCGTACGCGCCAGGGAGAGCTCAGCGCTGCAGAAGTCAACGAGGCAGAGCTCGTTGATGAAATAAATGCTGAAGACACACTCTCAAAACACAAGTCTTGCCAGGCCCAAAAAACGGCCCTCGATGCACACTTAGGACAATGTCTGGAAAGAGGAATTTGCAGGATAAAGCTCAATTGATGAAACCTCTGTTTCAAGGCCTCAGCATCAGCGCACCTTTGGAGCCGGCCCACGCACCACGACGCTCCTGCGAGCTCGGGGACCACCGCCACGGCACCTCCGACCCGTCGCGCGCGCCCCACGCGCAAATTTCCCAGACATCAAACAAATTTCCCAGCGGTCGGCTGAACATTTTCCACAGTGCCCGCAGGGCACTCCCTCTCCACCCGCGCCCCGCCGAGCGCCCATCACCCGGCTGAGGGTGGGCCACCACGGGAGCCCCTCCACCAGCCCCAGGACCTTGCTCTCACCCCACTCACGACCCCCACCCACACCCCACACCCCGTAACA
>WHYT01016650.1:50044-71987 GCA_009806455.1 Tetrax tetrax | reverse complement strand
TAATTACCCCTCGTCCTTCCCCGTCAGGGGGGAGCCCAGGGGGGCCGGCTTAAGCTATCAATGGTCCTACCTCGATGGGAATAAAATATGCGCCGAAAGACATGAAAATGGAGTAAATAAAAGAGATAAAAATGGAACGATCAAGCCGGCAACTTCTCCTCCTCTGATTAAAAGGAGGGAGCGGGGCGGGGGGAGCGGGGGTGCGCGGAGCCCTTGAAGAGGCAGCTGCTGCCGCCGCGGCGGCGCTGATAACGGGGATGAGGCAGCCTGTTTGGGAGAGATAAAGCGAAGCCCCAGCGTTCGCCGTCCTCAATCCGAGCCTCGCCATCAATATTAATACAGCCTGACAAACTGGCGTTTAAGATAGAATAAATATAGACTGGTTCTGCCGTTACCTAGACCTTATTAATCTGCTCCCAGGCGTTTAAATGCCGTTAAAAATATGGAGTTTACTCCCTGGCACTTCAATGGCTTCACAATCCATCAGCGTTTTGTTTTTCTGCTCTCCTCCTCCCCTTCCCAAGGCATCGTCTGCAGGTGCCCACCGTCCCGCACGGCTCCGGGTAGGGACTGAGGACCGCAGCGTGGGGCACCCAGGCGGGAGATTTGATGGCGATGGCTGGGAGATCAGCATCGGGGCACAGAGGCACAAACCCCTCGGAGCTGGTGAGCGGAGCATCCCGGGCCTGAAGCGCCTGGATGATGGAAAATTCCCCTGCATGCTCCTCACCGGGAGAAACTCAGGGCTCCCACAGCGCGAGTGATGCCGGTGTCCCAGGGGAAAACCCAAAAGCCAATGCCCCAAAGTGGAGGAGCGGCACTCCCCAGAGCCCTAATTAGCCAGTGGCTCATCAGTGAGACGGGTGCTTTGGCCACAGACCCCTGTCCCACTCCTGGGCCACGTGCCGTGGCCGCCACGTGCTGTGCCCCTGACAGCCCTGTGCCGGAGGTGCTGCTCGGTGACATTTCCAGGTGGGATATCTGGAGCTTCCGGCAAATTCCCAGCACTCTTCTCCAGCCTCAGCACCCACAGGGACAGCCCTGTGAGTGCCACGCACATAGATGGGGTGTCCTGGTATGTGGGGGAATCCATGGGGGTGGTGGAGGCATCCCGGTATGGGGTGGGACCCATGGGTGCCAGGCACACAGCAGGGTCACCCTGGCGCGGGGCAGCGTGCGAGGCGTCGGGCACAGCCGGAGCGAGCGGGCACGCGTGCGGGGCAGCGCGAGGAGCGGGCGGGTGGCTGGGCGCGGCGCTCATTACACGCGTATTATTCATCGGTGGCTTCTGTCGCCTGCCATCTGTTCCCGGCTGCGAGCCGGGCGGGCGGCAGCAGCCTAACGGGGCTGACGCGGCCCCACTCCTGCTGTCGCACCTGGGCCGCCGCGAGAGCCGGCATCGCACCGGGCCGGCACCCACGCGGCTTCTCCTCCTCGGAACACGGCGGCCAAGCTCACCCTTCATCCCCAGCATCACTTTCATCCCCAGCATCGCCTTCATCCCCTCCGCCTTTTAATTAAAGCACCGTATGAACTATGTAACAAGAGCGTGGGGTCTCTGCAGGCTCTTCAGCGCTGCAGGTGAGGTCCCAGCACGGGGGACACACGTCACCCCTCCCGTCCCCTCCCTGCTTCTGCACCTTGGCTGCATCCCGCAGCTCACACGGCAGGACCGGAGCCCTCGCCAGGCCAGGAGCTTGCTGCTCTAAATTGATAATTGCCGGGTTTTAATTACTTGACAGCCAAGTGACCTTTTGCATCTGCCAGTGAGGCCATGAAACGTCTCCCTGAGTGGGAGCAGACGTGCGGCGGGGGGCAGGAAGGGGGCTGCCACGGCCACTGGCTTCGTGAAAACAAGACCCCCGGGACCCCGGGACGGTGCAGCATCCTCGGGGCAGAGCCGGTCCCCGGGACCCCGGGACGGTGCAGCATCCTCGGGGCAGAGCCGGTCCCCGGGACCCCGGGACGGTGCAGCATCCTCGGGGCGGAGCCAGCACTCCCGGCACAGGATGCAAGGGGTTGCCTTGCCCATGTGGGGTCCCTTCCACCCCTTTTCTCTCCCAATCTGCCTCTCGAGCAGCCTCATCCCTGCTCTTTCCCTTTTTTTTTCCTAGAAATAAAACCCATTTTTACCAAGACGCATCCTCCGCTGCTGCCTGCGGCTCCCCGCAGCCCAGCCCCCTGCCCGTCCCGCGCACCCCGCTCGGCACGTGCTGGCCTTGGCCTCTCCCTCCTGCAGAAAGGAGCCCTTCTCCTGGCGATAATTACGGAAAAGTTCAGAGAGACGGGGGGAGGGATGTATTAAAATGCATGTGCACAGCTTGGGCCTCGCAGCAGATGTTGGCATAATTAGAGAGGAAAAAATTATGAAATTAATTTGTGGTTCAATGTAAATTTTGGCGTTGGGGGAGGGGGGGAAGCACGGTCCCACTCGCCTCCCCTGTGCCGCCGTCGGCGCACGCTCCCTTGCTCGCGCGCACCGGCGTGCACCGGGACCGTGCCGTGGGGGACCGGTGATCAGCGGCGCTGCCAGCCGGCTCCATTGCACTGGGAGAGGTGGGCCACCGGCCAGGGGAGATGGGCCACCGGCCAGGGGAGATGGGCCACCAGCCGGGGGAGACAGGCCAGCAGTCCCTGTAACTGAGGATGCAAAAAGAGGAAATTTGGGGAGAAAAAGTGAAAAGCAGAGTCTGGTGATAACCATGGTTGGTATTTGTTTTGGGTCTCACAAATACGTGTTCGCTGGAGAGGCTAGAAGTCGTTCCCATGTCGAAATTCATCAGCGCAATGAGGGGAGATGCATCGTTACGAGTTAACGGAGCAATGTTGGTGTTGCCAGGCTGGGCACGGTGGGGTTGAGCAAAGTGAGACTCTCCACAGCCCCCGCACTGGGAGCACTGGGCAGAATGGGGATGCTCTGGGCGTCACTGATGGGGAGAAGCGGGGTGGGGAGAGCCGGGCAGCGACCTCTCACACCCCTGCAGCCTCCTCCCGCGGCGCTGACCAGAGCGGGTGCGACAGCCGGGTACGGGTGCGGAGGGCCACGGGCTCGTCCCGGTCCCGCGTGCTCCTTGTGTGACTCCATCTGCTCCCATCTGCTCCCGCCCGGGCGCGGCGGGACCAAATGTGGGTCGCGGCGAGCGCGGGTGACACACCGCGGTGCAACCGGGGAGCAGCTTGAGCCCCCCGGGCTGCGCGGGGTCGTGCCGCCGGCCGGGATTACCCAGCTGCTGCCGAGCTGGCGCAGGGAACGTCTCCTCCGAAAGGTTCCCTTCCAGGGGATTACGGATAATGCATCTGGAGCAGCACTCGCTCATCCAGGTCTGTGATTTATCTGAAAATCAAATTCCAGTAATCTCGCCTGCCATCTGGCCCCTGCGGACACGCGGCCGGCCCCGACCCTGGGCGGGAGGCAGCCAGGAGGGTCGGGATGCGGGGCTCCACGTCCCTCCCTGAGCATCATCTCTGTGTCCCCGTGCGTTCAGGGATGCCAGGATGCAGACAGGACCCCAGGAGCTCAGCCCCGTGCAGGGATGCTCCCGCGTCCCTCTGTCCCCACGCGCTCATAGATGCCGGGATGCAGGCAGGACCCCAAGAGCTCAGCCTGTGCAGAGGTGTGGGCAGGAGGAGGTGGGGACCCCCGGGCTCCCCAGGGTCTCCCCTGCGCAGGGGACAGGCTGGCAGCGGGGACATTCCGCATCCCAGTGAGGAAGTCCCACGCCCCAGTGAGGAACGCAGAAGGTGGCAGGCTGCGTCCTTTCCCCTTGCAGCGAGGCCGCAGACCCCCGGCGCTCCCCTCGCCGCCCCTCGTTCCCAGCTCATTAAGGCTCTCCCATTATTCTGACATTTGTGCGCGTCACGTACCGGGAAGAAGTAATTTACTTAGAAGAAATTAAAAGTTCATTTTAATTGAGCGCACACTGCAGTATGCAAATGCGGGGCGCATTATGTACACTGATGCAGAGACAAAGGCTGTAATCAGCTGTTAACCCTCTGCGAGCCGGCCCCACGCGCCGCACCAGCACCGCCAGCGCTCCGGCCGCGCCAGACACCCCAGAGCCACGTGCCGGATGCCGGATGAAGCCCTTGCGCCTTCTCTCCACACGGTGCCAGCCGGGATGCTGGGATGCCGGCGATGGAGGCTGTCCCCTCAGTCGCTGTGACGCGCAGGGATGGCTCCCAGCCAGCGAGGCGGGGTGCACGGTCACAGCGAGGGCTCTCCGGGGGTGATCCAGCCTTTTCGGGGGGACTGGATGAGGATGAAGTCCAAAGGACAAAATATGGCTCGGCGCGTCTGC
Organism: Tetrax tetrax; assembly: GCA_009806455.1. Taxonomy (NCBI): domain Eukaryota; kingdom Metazoa; phylum Chordata; class Aves; order Otidiformes; family Otididae; genus Tetrax; species Tetrax tetrax. The sequence goes on along the minus strand of WHYT01016650.1, from coordinate 67,689 downwards.
GACCACCCTCAAATCCAGAGGTCACAGGCGCGCCGAGCCAAAAATATTTGCAGCATCCTATTGGTTTGGGGTTTTTTTTAGGCTTTTCTCTTTTTTACTACCTGTCAGACCTGAGATTTTCTAACAGCGGTGCAAATGGAACCGGTTCACAGATGCGAGATGACAGCCCGCTGCAGGAGACAGACAAATTGCCTCCAACCTCGGCTCAAGACGCCCACAGACTCCCAAACAAAGGGAGGTGGCAGCAGGTGTAGCGAGTTGTCGGTGCTCAGCAAGGCTGCCCACACAGGCCCGCGGGTGCTCAGCAGACACGTCGACCCAGAATGGGACCCTGACATCCTGGGAGGGGGTGACAATGACATTTTTCACCCCAGGGCCACACGGGGAGGGTGGCCCTGCGCTGGCAGGAGCAGCCACGGCTGCAGCCCCAGTGCTACCAGTTGGCTCCCAGTAGCAAGAGCAGCCAGGGTGGTCCGGGCAGCCGCAGCGCCGCGGGGAGGATTTAATTGCTGCCGCGTAACCTTTGCATCCCGTCCCACGTGCCGGCCGGGCGCCCGGCTCCGCAGCTCCAGATGGCACCCGGGAAAGAGTTAAGTCCGCTGTGATCAACAGCAAGAAGCAAGTGGTAAACAATTTTTCTCTCCCTCTGCTAAATTAATATGCAAATTCCCCCCCCCCAACCCCCCTGCTCTTGCTTCGAAATTAGCGAGGTAGAATGCTTGGGCTAATTATGCATTCAAACGAGCAGGCTTCGTTAATGTGGCACTAAGAGGAGCCTGAAAATGATTGTGAGACGATGAAATTGAAATTGGAGCACGGCACTTCTAATGCATCTGGAGTCACTCTTGCGTGCCCCGGCAGATGTAACCTGGCAGTGACCGGCAGCCCCCGCCGCCCAGCACCCGTCCCCGCAGCGCCCGCAGCGCCCGCAGCACCTGCAGCGTCCTCCTCCCGCATCTCCCATCCCAATCCAAAAACAACCAGGTTTCAAGATTTCCCAGTCTGAGGATGGAGAGTTGGGATGGCCCCATGCCACAGAGCCCAGCCCAGTGCACCCAGAGCTCCCAGTTTGGGGTGGGGATGGGGCAGCCACCCCCGAACATCACCGGGACACGGGGCAGCGGGGTCAGGGTCGGGACCGATGGTGCCCCAGGAGAGCAGAGCGGCTCCAGTGCAGCCCTGGGAGGGTCCACGCAGGTCCTGCTGCGGGATGCCACCATCAGCCTCCATGCTCTACGATCCGGAGCACGACTGGGAGCACGGTTCCCCTCCCTGGGCCAAATCCTGGCCCCCGAGGCAGCCGGCAGGGCCTGAGCATGTTTGGTAGAGCTCCATATCTACTGGTGTTTGGATGGACGAAGGTCCGGACCGATAAATCCCCTCCATCGCCGGGGCATGCTCCTGGGAATGCTGAAACACCACGGCAGCAGGGGGTTCTTACGGGGGGTCCTGGCCCTGTCGCCACGTCCCAGCGGGTTCGGTGCCCAGCGGTCCTCCCATCAAGGACCAAACCGGTGGTGCATCTGCATCCGTCGCAGCACACAGCCCCCACCCCAGGACTGTCGCACAGCAGGGCTGGGTGGCACGGTGGCAGCCGGGGCCGGGCTGGGGGCTGCTCCGTCCAGCGTGGCCTCGTCCCCCGGGGAAGGCAGCACCCGCCGGGCTGGGGATCTGCAGAGGCAAAAGGAGAAAAGGCTGAGGGTGGCAAGGCACACAGGGAGAGGGGTTTCTCTGGGATGTTTCACACCGGGGATGAGGGGGTGCGGGCTGCGACGGACGTGTGGGATGATGAGGGATTCACGGGGAAAACTGCTTGGGATGTCACCAGCCCCAGCCTCTGCTGGGCTAAGCGCTCGCTGGCCTTGGGTTCGCCCACGCAAGGGCTGAACCCAATTTCTCATGAGACCCAGCGGCACCGTGGCCGCAGCCGGCACCGCAGCCCTGACGCAGCAGCGGGACCAGCCCAACCGGCCCCCACCACGGCGGGCAGCAGAGATGGAACCATGATGTGTTGGTGTTAAATATTCATCAGAGGCAGGGATTTTACTGGAATCATCCTGAGACGTAATGCATGATCTGCAGCCTGCTCCCGGTAGCCAAGGCATGCTGGAAGACGGGTTCTCCGGAGGAGGCTGCAGAGATGCTGACCCTGGCATCCTGCATAGAGGGGTGGGATGCATGGATCAGTCCAGAGGGATGCTGAGTGACCCAGAAGGATGCCAGACATCTCAAAAGGATGCTGAATGCTCCCGAGGATGCGCCTTGGCAGAGGAGGCCACCGGGATTGGCACAAGCGGCCTCCCCCGTCGCATGCCTGGGCAGGGCTGGGGCGAGGGCAGCCCACGGACGCCGGCTCCGCTCGGCAGCGTGCCCCAGGGTCGGGGCTGGCACGCGGAGAGGGTTGTTTTCCCCCTCTCTCCGGTAATTTTTCCCTCTGACTATGATGCATAGCGGTGCTAATTCGGCACGTTGCCATTAATTCCAGCACAGCTGCCGCTCTCTCCCTCAAGGCATTTCGCTAATACTCGGCTTCAGAGCCTCTCAGCAAATTAACATCATTTGTTCTGCAGAACATGTTTTATTTCTACACCACATGCATAGCTTATTACTCCGCCAGAAACGCAGGGCGTGCGGGGAGGCAGCGCCGGCGGGCACGGCCCTGCTCCCCGCCTCGCTGTGCCCGTCCCTGAGCGGGTGTAGGGACAGCGCGGCACGGTCCCCCCGCGCCGCCTCACGCTGCTGTGCCTGACCCCAGCCGGAGCTGGAGGTCTTTTCTCCCAGTATCGGGGTGCTCTGGGGCAGCCTGGGCCAGTGATGGGGGATGGCAGCCGCGTCCTGTGTCCCCCTGGCCTGACGCCACACCTCAGCGCGGAGGGGTGCTCCCACATATGGGACAGCAGTGACGAGGGGTCCTGGGGGGCCATAACCGCAGGGTTGGGCGCTCAGCACCAGCAGCGTGGAGACCGAGGGGTGGCTGTGGCAGAGACGTGTCCCTCTGTCCCCCGCTGCACCCTCCTGCTGCCCGCCACTGCCACCCCATGCCCACCCTTCCCTCCTGGCCAATTAATGCCTCTGGAGTTTTAATTAACTATCTGTGGGCAGTGGGGAGGAAGAAGTGGGTGTGCTGGGCCACCGTGGGCTCACTGTGGGCAAAGGGATCCCCGACCCCCAGGCACCCCAGCCACAGGGCCAGGCTGGGGCTTGCAGGACGTGACGCCGAAGGGCAGCGGGACCCCTGTGCCGGCAGCGCTGGCGGGATGGCCCAGACCCAGCGCTGGGCTGGAGCCAAGCATCTCCCATACGGCCCTCGGTGCCGAGCCCCTCGCGGGCGCGAGGCGGGCAGGGGGTGCTGCCCACCACCCAACAAACCAGAGCTCCCGCTGGCGATAATTTCAGGTCTTTCGCTTTGATTAAGGTTATTTAAGCTTTTTACCAAAACAGAAAACCTGATTGTTTGCATAAACAACCTAATTGGATTACAGCGCACAGCATCCCTAATGCTGCGGGCTGGCTGGGAGCCGGCGGCTCCGGCTCTGCCATCCCGGGGTTATTTTGGCAGGGGGTGGGTGAGAGGCGTCCGTGCTGGGGTGTGCACCCACCCACCGCCCCTCTGAGCCTCAGGGTGGGCGACGGCCACGCGGGGACGTTGATGCCCCCAGCACGCGGCCCGGGCCATGCCCTTGGTGACGCCTCACCTGCACGGCGCAAGGGGACGAAGGAGGAGGAAGAGGAAGGCGGAGCGGCGCAAAGGTGCCGAGCGGGAAGCGGGGGGCCGGGAGCCCCCCGGGCGGGCGACTTTGCAGGAATGTTGCCTGCGCAGCATTTCCAGGGTTGGGAGCTGCAGAAGGCTTTTCATGGCAAAAGGCGGAGAGGCTCCATGAATATTTCATTAGGAGAGCAATGTGGTGTGCTGCGGAGAACATCTGGCTGGAGTCCCCGGAGACCCCTGCCTCGCGCAGGAAGCAGGAACTGTGAAATATGGAGGAAAACCAGGGAGAGGGGGAGACGGGGGGAGCGTCCCTGAGCCCCCAGCCCCGCGATGGGCGGCATGGGGCAGGCGTGGGGCTTCGTCCTCCCGTGGATGGCAGCCGCGTGAGGTTTGCTTGAGGCGGAGGGGCTGTGGCGGTGCCGTCCAGCTGCGGGAGAGACCTTTTCTGACCCTCCTCCATGGGATGTTTTGGGGACCCGGCTGCAGCATTGTCTGTCCCTGGCAAGCAGGGCGCTGCATTTAATCCCAATATCCGACGCAGGAACGGGCAGAGCTGCTCCTCCAGCGCGGAGTCGTGATGCAGGGGTCAGCTGCGGGGTGGCCAGGCACGGACCAGCCCAGCCAGTGATGCTTGAGTGTGGGATGGGATGAGATGTGACAGCTCCTCATCGCCCCACATCCCTCCCAGGGAGATGCTGATGCCCTCGAATCTGGACGCTGGGACCCCTGTCCTGGCTCCTGCAGGCAATGGGTGCTGGGATTGGGGACCTTAGGCGCAGTTTGTCCTGGAGGTGTGCCAGCGGAGCTGCGAAGCCACGGCATTGCTGGCACGCTGGCGTCCGCTGCTGGCTCCGACGTTGCTCCCACATGAAGGGGCGGGCAACACCTTCGCTGACCCAGACCATCCCGCGGCGGCACCAGTGCTGCTGGACCGAGGCTCTGCCCTGCACCCCTCAGCGCCCTCCCCAAGGCTCCCAGCACCCACCTGCACCCCCAGCCCTCCGTGGCCATCACCCCTGCATCCTGCGGCTCGTAGCCACGGGACCAGAAACTTCCCAGCCCCTCTCCCCGGTGCCCCGCCATCCTCCCCTTCTCTCCTCCTCCTCCCCAGCATGATGGTGGGCGCAGAGGGCTCTCTGCCCACCCTCTCCATCCCCCTCATCCCCAGGCTCAGCTCTGCCGTAGCCCCTGTTTGGGAGCAGGGGACGGTTTCTGCGTGCCAGCCCTGCCGCCGGCCGGACTTCGGCTCACAGCCTCCCCGCTCCGCCACAGCCGCCGTCCCACGCAGCTCCCGGCACGGCTGCTGCAGGCAGACAAAGCCGGACCAGACAAAGCCGCAGCCTCCCTCGCCGGCCCCTGCGTGCATGACCAGGGGATGGCAAATCCCCTTTCATGGCCACTGGCCGAGCCCGGCCAGCACCCGCAGCCCTCTCTCACCCAGCGGCCGCGGGAAGCCGGCAGTGCCGTGGGGCAGGCCGCAGGCAGGAGCAGGGCAGGACGGCTCGGCTGCGGAGGCCGCAGGCAGCCTGCACAGCCCCGGCAGCAGACACATGCACGCGCACACCGCCCTTAAAACGAAGCCAAATACCTCTCTCCTCTCCATCCTCACCGTCCGCTCTCCGTCCTGCCTCGGCCACGCCATGCCTCTGCCGCGCTGCCCGTCCTCCACACGTCCCGCGCCGGGGTGGGCTGCCAGACCCTCCTCTCTACCACCGGCGCGTTTTCGCCCCGCGATGCCTGCTGGCGTTTTGGCAGCGGCAGCCACACCGCTCCAGCGATGGCATGTGTCCATTTTTTTTTTTTTTTTTCCTCTCTCCCTTTCACAATCCATCCTCTCCAGCCTTCGCCGCTGGTGCCTCCGGAGCCGCCTGCGGTGCCAGCTCGCAGGGAAATTGGCAGCGAGCGCGGCGCAGGGATCCTCCCGCAGCTGACGGAGCCCCGCCAGGCGCAGGCGGCCCTTCTGCCAGCCACCAGCCTTGGCACGGGGGGCCAGGGGGCCGCGGGGGGCTGCCGACGCTTGGCAGCCCTTCCCCGGCACCACACGCCCCGGCCGCCTCCGCGGCTTCGCTGCCAAAAGCCAAATGAGGAGGAAAAGGGGAAAATGGCAGAGAGGGGAGTTGGCTTCGCTGTGCCTGGTGTTGGGGACCCACTTGGGGACCCTTCCCTTCGCCGCGGCCGGCCGGGTGATGTCCCCGTCCCTCGGCGGAGGGCGCAGGAGCCTGGCAGCGGTGCCAGTGTCGCGTGGGGAGGCTCAGCCCTGCCTGTCCCCACTCGTGCCCCCAGCCCAGCCGTTGAGAGCCCACCTCGAGGTCGGGCAGCCCCGACGCAGCCCGGCTGGGCGACGCTGCGCAGCGAGCACGGCGCCGGCAGACACACCTCTTACCCAGCATCCGCCTGCCGCCTAGGAGGGCCTGGGAAATTGGGAACGGGGAGAGCGGAGGAGGGACTTCTGGAGATGGGTGGGTGGTTTTGGGGTGCGCATGGCCACCTCGGCCTCGTGCAACGCGGCATCCCCACCCAGCGCCAAAATCCCGGCCCCGGCGGCGCGGTCGTGCTGTGGCTCCGTCCTGGCGGGCCGTCGGCGTTGCAGCCGTTCTGCCTCTCTGGTTTTTCTTCCCCAAATTGCTGGGAGCCACATTTATCAGGAGATGCAGGGGCACCGGGGCTGCCCCATTGCCCTTTCCCCACCCCCACGGCACGGCCCCACGGCACAGAGCGCCGGGATCATCGGCCGAGGCGCTGGCACACCGAGACACTCCTGCCGGCGCCGTTTAACAGGTTTACCCCCTAATCGAGGATGTGTTTAATGGGGTTGGCAGGAGACAGCAGGAGCCTTCTGTGGGGCAGGACGGGGCCGTGCGTGGGTCACACCAGCCCCATCCTGGTCTCCTGCACGCGATGCGCCCATGCAGTGGCACGTTGCAGCCCAGGGATGCGGCAGCTCCCGGGACAGCGGTGAGGGTCCAGCTCCCGGGACAGCGGTGAGGGTCCAGCATCTGGGGCGGCGGTGAAAAAGAAAGACCCCCAAGAGCCGTCCCAGCGCGCCCCTCCGCCCGCATCCCCGTGCCCCAGCGGCCATCCCCCGGCCTGCCCGTGTCACACGTGCGCCTGCCATTTCCTCAAATAAGCAGCTAATCTCCATCAATCATAATTTCGCACAATTATCATAATAGGCCCATTTTGCACTTATCCTCGCCACGTGACGCAGGAGGCACTTACGGCTCCACTTCACGCCGAGCGCCTCTGAGCTGCTCCGGTCCCCGGGGAGTCCCGACGGCAACCGCGGGCAGCCGCGTCCCCCGGGAGCAGACCTGCCCCCAGCACCCCGGTGCGGGCAGCGGATGCTCGTGCTGGGTGGGATGCAGGCGCAGGGGGGTGGCAGAGGGACCCCATCCCCTGGCTCGTGTCCTCCCACCGCAGCAGCACGGGGGTTAAACCCCAAAACGGGGACAGGTAAGCTGGTTTTTCCCACCATATGGCAGTGGCCGGCAGCATCCCGGCACGAGCTCCAGCTCTGTCCCGCCTCGGGCTGGGGACGCGGTGCCCACAGCGGTGCCCCAGTGAGGATGGAGGGGCTCCCAGCTCACCGTGCTCTGTCCTCACCCTGAGCCCCCCCGGTGCCCCCATCCCCTCACCGAGCACCACGCTGGAGCTGCCGGCAGCCACGGCGCTCACCCTGAGCATCGAGCTCCCCATCACCCAGCGACGTTTGCGGTGTTTACACCGCCGTAGTAATTACTTTCCCTTTTCTTTTTTTTTTTTTTAATAAATACGGATGTTGCCACAAGTAAACTAATGTAATAAAAGCTTTCTGCTGGATCCATAATTAATCAGCAGGCTGCGTACGGTGGGGGGGGCAAGCAGAAAGCCGGCGCGGGCTGCGGGGCTCCCGTGCTGCTGGGAGGGAGGCAAGGGACCGCAGTGGCAGGTGGGGACGTCCCGCCACCCTGGTGACCAGGACACCCCGGGTTGGGGGGGCCCGTGGGTGGGCAGGGCTGTGGAGCACCCGGGTCTCGGTGTTTGCTGCGCTCGGCTGCTCTGTGACGGCCGCAGGTGCTGGGTGTTTTGCTCCCAGATGTGGGGGCACATCTGGACCGACCCTGTCCCCGATTTGCTGTGGCTGCCACCGCGATTCGGAGAACGGGGCCAGGCACCGCGTGGCAATGGCCGGGGCTGGCTCAGGGATGGCCGGCGGTGGCTGGGTTGCTGCCGGTGGCCATGGCCCAGCATCGTCTCCGGGAGGATGTGGCCGACTCCAGATGGCCGGTGGGCACCAGGTGCCGGGGGGACAGAGCGGCAGAGGGTGGCTGGGGGCGGCCATCTGCTGCGCATGCGGCCAGCTGGCCCGGCACCACGCCGCGGTCGGGGGGAGCGCGGCCTCGGCACCCCCCCGACACGGGGGTCCCTGCACAAGATGGAGGGGCCGAGCATCCAGCCCGGCGCACGCATCCGTGGTGTCACAGCCCCGTCCCCACCAACCCCACGGCCATCGCAGGGGTGACGGCACCCCGCTGTCATCAGAGACCCCCCCCCTGCTCCCCCCGGGGTGGGGGTTAATCCCTGCAGCCCGCGAGGAGCGGGAGAGGCCGGTGACAGATGGCGAGCGCAAAAAGGAGAACGCAAGCGGCGGCGGCAGGGCCGGGGTGGTGGCAGGGCCGGGGCGGTGGCCGGCGGGGAGTGGGGCACACATCTGCACGGCAGCGCGCGGGCATGGGGCGCGCTGAGCCCCGCCGAGGGGAGAAGGGCACCCGCTGGCGCTGGGGGCCGGCGCGGAGCCGCTGCGTGTGAGGGGTCCCCGCTGCTGCGGCTCCGCGCCGGGGAGGCGTGCAATGGGCAGGCGTGCAACGGGGAGGCATGCGACAGCCGTGCAATGGGGAAGCACGCAACGAAGAGGCATGCAACGGGGAGACGTGCAACAGCCGTGCAATGGGAAGGGTGCTGTGCAACGGAGAGCTGCACAACAGTCGTAGAACGGGGAAGGAGCGGTGCGACAGGGAGTCGTGCGACAGCCGTGCAACGGGGAGCTGTGCACCAGGGAGTTGTGAACTGGGGAGGGATCCGTGCACTGGGGAGTCGTGCAATGGGGTGCTGTGTCACGAGGAGCCGTGCAATGGGGAGGGAGCCATGCCATGGGGAGCCGTGCCAGGAGGAGGTGTGCAATGGCTTGGCGTGCAACGGGGCGCCGTGCAGCACGGCTGGCGCAGGGCTGGTGGGTGCACACTCCGTCATGGCCAGGCTCTGCCCAAGCCTGGGCTCCTGTCCCCGCTTCCGCTCCCAGCCCCGCTGCGCCCCGCTGGGCTGCCGGGCGCCAGCCCTGGGTGGAAACGCACCTGAGGGAGGTGGGCGGGGGTCACCCCGGCCGCCCCGCTTCATGCACCGCTGCGCGCAGCCAGAAAAACAAGGCTCCAGCGGCGGAGCCTGGGAGGGGACATCGCCGGGACACGTGTCATCGGAGAAGGGCTGGCACATGACGGCTTGCGCGGCACAAGGGCCACGTGCCTCCCTGCATGGCGCTGCCCCGCTGCCCGCGCCGCGGCTGGACCGGCAGCATCCCGGCGCCGAGGCCGGCAGGGAGCCCTGCCCCATCCCACCACGGCTGCACCCCCGTGCCCATCCCATGGGGGTGCCCCCGCTGCGTGCCAGGCCTTGCCAGCGAGCTGCCGGGAGAGGGTCCGGCTGCCCCCGCGCCCTGGGGCGCGTCCCACATTGCTGCAGCAGCAAATGCAAATCTGCAGCCGGACCGGCTAAAAATAATAAACCGGGCTGCGTTTCCGCTCGGCACCCGCCTGTCCCGTGCCGCCGAGCCCCTGCCTGAGCCTTGCACGGGGTCTGGCCGGGGGTGCTGGATACGGGCACGGGGCCGGAGCAGGAGCGGAACGCGGCGCTGCCCCGGCCGGGAGCTCCAGCTCGGCCGCCATGTGCCATCACGGAGACCTCCGCGTCCCCGGGAGGTCTGTGCGTCCGCGCGATGCCTGCGCATCTCTGGGGATGTCTGCGCGTCTCCAGGCTGTCTGTGCGTCCCCGGGATATCTGTGCGTCCCCGGGATATCTGTGCGTCCCCGGGATAGCTGTGTGTCCCCCAAAAAGCTCCACGGACCCAGGCTCCATGCAGGGACCCACTCCTCAGCCCCGCCGAAATCCAGCACTCTGTGACATCAGAGGACGTCGCGGTGATGCTGCAGGGGCACAGTGTGACATCAGAGGCACGCTGTGACGCCAGTAGAGGTCGCCTCGCCTCGCGGCGCCACAAGCCCCGCCCCCATTGGGCGGTTTGGGGCCAAAGCCCCATAAAACGGGTGCGGGAGGGAGGGGGGAACTTTCGGGCGCGGAACGCGCGGGTCGCGGCGCCGCGTTTCCGCCGGAACCTGTTCGCGGGCGGACCGGTCCCCCAGTGCGCGGTGGCGCCGCCAGGTGAGGCCCCGCCGGGGCTGCGGGGGGGGCGGCGGCGGTGGGGCCGTGGGCCCGGCCCGGCCCGGCTGGCGCTGCCCCGCCCTGTCCCCTGCCGCCCTGTCCCCTGCCGCCCTGTCCCCTGCCCCGGGACGAGCCGTGGGCCGGTGCCCTTGGGCCCGGCTGTCCTCCCCCGAGGGAGCTGCGGGGCCTGCGGCTGGGGCGCGTCGCGTTGCCGCCGGGCCAGGCGGGGGTCGGGGTAATGTCTTTAATTAAAATGTAATAAACATCCCGTCCTGTCAGGCCGCGGAGGGGCGGCCGGGGCCGGCCCCGGCGGGGTTCGCACCGGGACAGGAGGGGCCGCCGGTGCTCTGGGCGTGTGGCAGTGCCGCGGCCCGGTGAGGCCGATCCCGGTCCTCTGGAGCTGGGAAACTACGGGTGAAGGATTTTCCTGCTGCTGCTGCTCCGAGCTCTGCTGTGAGTAGGGTGCGGCGCCGAGAGCTGGAGGGTGGAAACGCTGGCTGGGATGATGGAAGAATAAAGCCTGTCCTCGGGAGAGGCGGAGGGCGCGGGGTCTGCAGCGGTTCAGCCTCACGGCTTCCAGCTCTGCCGTGGTTTTGTCGTGCCGGGAGCCGGTGTGAGCTCCCCAGCTGCTTTTGTTCCTTACTTTAGGAGGGTGAGGGTTGAGCCTTCAGCCTTCCCTTTTGAGGCAGCACACCCTCATCCACCGTGACCAGCCCGAGGCCCCCAGCGACAAACTTGTGCTCTGCCAAGAGGGGTTGGTGTTACCGGTTATCCCTGAGCAACGGGCGGGGTGGGGAACACAGCCCCTGGCGCTGCTTCGCCCTGTCCTGGGCGGCCGTAAGCCTGCACGTGCCCAGCCCACCTGTGAAGTCCATAAACGCTGCTGTTTATTGCTCCATTACATCCGGACTGGCGCTGTGGTGGAAAGGGGATAATGTCATTTTTGGAAGGAGCTGTTGTGAAGCAGCAGCGAACACCTGCTCCGGAGCCCCACGACGAGCAGCGAGTACGCCAAGCGCACTTAGCCACGCTGGCCTGGAGCACGGCGTGATCCTGGCAAAGGGTTGCTTCCAATTAATGCCCCTCTTAACGTCTGGGGCGTTAACATCGCGCCAGCGAGCTGGCCTGGGGCGTGGGTTAGGGGGAGGTGGTTTGGTTGAGGTTACAGATGGTGTTCTCTCTTTGTTTTATATTTTAGTCTCTACAGAGAAATGGAAAGATGTCATGCGAGCTTTACCATGACCTGTTTTGTTTTTTTCCATCCTGATGGTGTATGTCATGAGTGCACAGGGTTACCACGCTCTACGTTTAAAGCCTCTTTTCCCCCCACCCCTCCCAGATGTTTCCGCGCTAAATCACAAGTTGCTTTTTCAGAAGCAGAAATTGAGGTTGATATGCAAAAGAAAATACGTGCGAAGCCGAAGTCTGGCTGGAGAAATGCTCTGAAGGTGGATGGGAGAGACTGCAGGGCTCGCAGCTACGTCTGTGCAAAAATAAACGCTTGCTGCTGCCCGAGCCTCCCGAGCTGGGTGAAGTGTGTTCAGCTGGTCCCTGAGTAGCTGCCAGTTCTCTGGATCCGTTTTGTTTCAGCTCCTCCCCATGGTGGGAAGCTGAGCTGGGAGGCTATTTCAGTTGAGCCGCTCCGCTAATGGGCATTTATAAAAAAACCTTGTGAAAAATCAAGTCGTTATTGCCAGCGTCAAGGAAGTGTCACGTATGCTCTTACAGAGTGAGGAGTTGTTGTCCTTTGGCTGTCTCCTCCTGCCCTAGTGTCTCTCTGGGGATGTTTTGGTGGTGTTTAATAGCAGCCATTAGGTAAAGGGCTTTACTGCACGGCCTTTCTTCTGTTCTTTCCTCTCTGCTCCCCTGTTGGCCTTGGTGAAGTCTGTGTGTGGAGAGAGTGCTTGTTCTTGCTGAGCATCCAACCAGAGCCCCAGGCTCTGTGCAGAGTGGGGTCAGGGCTCTTCTGAGACCGCTCCTCAATTTATCACTTCTTCCTCTGGTCTCTGGTGTGCCAGTGAGCTCCCCTGCAAAGCGTTCCCATAGTCCCCTCTCCCTGTTTTTCTTGCAGGATTTTGTGCTGTGCATTAACTCTCCCCTGATGCTGCAGTAAGGTGCTTCAAGCAGCGTCCTGCACTGTTACACAGACCTTTCCCTTTGGGAGATGATGATGAAAAGAGGAGTAAGAGCCAACTTCAGGGACTTCTTACCAGTTACCACAAAAGCTTTTTTGCTGGCTTCTCCCGTGAGCGGAGGGGTTGATGTCATCGTGCTGCCTAAGCACAAAGGCAGAACGCAGAATATTTGTGCCAGCCTGTGATCTTCCTGTAAAGCCTCTACTGGTGCTGGTACGCCTCCCCGTTCCCTTTTGGAGGTTTTTCTCTGTTGAAATGCCCCTGTGCGTTGTGTCATCGCTGTGGTGGAGCGGCTGGGCCGGGGTGATGATCGGCCTGGGCTCGGATCAAGCTCTGGCTGCCCAGGTGGAGCTCTGGTGCCGTGGCCCAGCTTGTCCCAGTGCTCTGCCCGGCTCCGCGTGCTGCCGGCTTGGTACTTTCAGAATTAACAAACTTGTGGGGCTGCGCTTCCCTCCTGCTGTCTGCTAGGAAAACCAGCTGCTCAGCACGGGCAGGGCTCCTGTTCGTGGCTGTTTGGGAGCTGTTAGCAGCTTGGTCTGTCACATCAGGAAGTTCTTGAGCTGAAGTGGTGTTTGTGATGGTTGGCTCATCGGGCAGGAGGGTTTGAACGCTTTCCTGTGCTGGGATGTGCTGTTGCTTGAAGGGAAGCTTGTGCAGGAAACCATCCTCCACAGAGCTGAACCTTAGGAGGCTTGGATTTAGTGCCGAGCTCCGTGCTGCTGAACTCAAAGCACAGAGCAAGGCAGTGGTTTACCAAAGTGGTGGAAACTGCAAATTGAGAGCTAGATACTGCTGTAATTATTTAATTTCCTTAAATACTGCTCCTGCTGAGTTCACATGGCACCTCAGGTAGCCACTGCTTAGTGTCCTAATATTACTGATCGATGAAAATCACTTTAGAATTTAAGTTAGACTGTTTGTTAGGGACGTGGAGGCTGCATGGGGAAGGCTCTCTGTCTCCTGTTCCACCCAGGCAGGGCCCGGCGCACCGCGGACGCAGCAGTCTGAAGCATAAACATTAATAATACAATGGGTATTATTCAAATGAAGGCTGCCACTTTTCCTTTGTGGGAATAAACCCCTGGGTAATTGCTGCACACTTATCTGTTCCTATAATTGCTTTCTGCAGAATCACTCCAAAACCAGCGCTGCTGGCAGGATGCTGGTCTCCCTGCTCTTCCCCCGAGTGAGCCGGCCCCTTCGGTGCCCCGTCTGGGACTGGCACCGTTGCCGATGGGCCTTGCGTGGGCAGAAGAGGGCTGGCTGTCCCCGAAGGGGTCTGCACGCCGCACGGGCGACCTACGGCAGTGATGTTACCCCTGTCTTCACTAGGGCGTTGGCTTTCGGTGATAAAATCGCCATTGTTGACCAAAACGGTGAGCACACCTACAGGGACCTCCTCAGCCAGAGCCTGCGCTTGTCCCGGGAGATTTGTAGAGCTCTGGAGTGTTCCAGCAGGGACCTGAAGGAAGAGAGGATCTCGTTTTTGTGTCCCAATGATGCTTCCTATGTGGTGGCCCAGTGGGCTTCCTGGATGAGCGGGGGCATAGCAGTGCCCCTGTACAAGAAGCACCCCGCGCGGGAGCTGGAGTACGTGATTCAGGACTCGCAGAGCGCTCTGGTCGTCGCAGCAGAGGAGTACGTGGGGAAAATAACCCCCAGTGCCGAGAAGCTGGGGGTCCCGGTTCTGCCGCTGCTGAAGTCTCATCATGATGGATCCACAAGTCATGCAGCGGTGGAAGAGGCTCCCTTGACAACCTGCTCCTCATGGAAGGACAGAGGAGCCATGATAATCTACACCAGTGGGACGACGGGAAGGCCAAAAGGCGTCCTCAGCACCCATGGGAACGTGCAAGCTGTGGTGAGTGCTGCTGTCCCTCTGCAAAGCTCGAGCTGAGTTACCGAGGTCTTGACTCTCGGAGCTGATTTGGGGTTGCAGACCCCGCAGTGTGACATACCTTACCGCAGCCTGATTCCTGTACAGAGCGGTGAGGCTGTAGCTCGGAAGCCCTCAGTGCTTTTAGGGTGAACACGCACAGCCTGGAAGTGTTTGAGGCTCTAAACCTCGTCCTTCTGGTGTTGCTGTGCTGCACCTGCAGCCAGGGGCAGATGGACTCTGGACTCTTCTCTTTGCTTTCCTGGAAAGTAGAAGGGATTAGACCTGTTGTAAAAAGACAATTCTTTGCAATTTGCTTTTCTTTGCTGTGACTAGCAGAGAATCTTTGCCCCTAATTGGAATATAACAGCCCAGCCCAGTACCGTGTGAAGGCTGTGCATTATTCAGCTGTATATCCCCAAGGCAAAAAAATCCATTAGCTCCCTGAGCCAAAAGGAATGAAAAGTTTGAGTAAGCCTGCTGACTGCCTCACCAGTTGATTATCGCTGCCTGCAACCGACAGACTCATGCCATCAGGGAAAAAGGGCAGGGAATTCGGCGTTCCCTGCGGATGCCTCTGAGAGCGTGCGTTGCGCTGGGTGCTCCGATGCTGCAGTGTTGGGAGTGGTATGAACGCCGTGACGGATAGAGCCAGGGCTGGGCTATTTTGGGCAAAGAATCTGTTCCCTTGCAAATATGCTCATCGTCTGGGAGGTGGCCTGAGCAGTCACCATCTCTTGTACTGTCTTGCAGAGGGACTAAACCCTGCTCCCTGCCCTGTGGAGGGGTTCGGATGGTTTTTGTTTTTATTTTTAGATGGCTGGAAATAAGCTTTCCAGTTGCTAATGCTGGACTCTGAAGGGCATAGTTCAGCCAGAAACATGAGGTCTGGCGCTTTAGATGATTATCCCTTCATAGCAGAGTATTTTAGAAGCTTGATAGAATAATTTTTTTTTTTTATTTATTAACATGAACTCTACTTTCTGTTTCTCAGACAGTGACTTTCTGCTCCTACTGACTATCCCTTACAGGTGCTAGAAGCACAATGTCACTGGTGTCCAAACTATGTCAACAGAGTCCTCAGAAGATTAGTTCTTTGATTATTGTTTTTGCCAACTCGGCATGTGCTGCCGCAGGCTGATAATTTTGTAGGTCCTACTTGAAATCATCGTTGACTGTTTCTCAGTAACGAGAGAGGACTTTGATGTATATGAAGACACATACTGACAAGATGCAGATGTTCCTATTGTGTTCTACCATTGTGGTGGGAATTTTGCTCGTGCTGACCCTACAGGAAAGATTTCTGTGCCCAGGCACTGTTCCAGGAGGTCTGGGATTTCTGCCCCCAGCTGTTCCCAGGGGATCTGGGGCCTGGATACCTTGGGCTTTTCAAGCGGTGAGGGTCTTTCCTCCTGCCCTAACGCTGGGTTGTATGTTTTCTTCTGCAGACCACAGGGCTGGTTGAAAAATGGGAGTGGAAGAAGGAGGACGTTATTCTGCACGTGCTGCCTTTACATCATGTCCACGGGGTGATCAATAAGCTCCTCTGTCCTCTCTGGGTGGGAGCGACATGCATCATGTTACCCGAATTCAGCGCACAGATGGTAAGCCTGGAGGGATTGCGCGTTGTCTTTGAAATCCAGCAGCAAGACCCCATGTGCTGTAATTAGAGCGACTCTGGAAGTAAGTTCTTCAAGAATTCCAGCCTCTTTAGCCACCGGCTGCATGCGGTTCACGAATTGTCTGTTAAACGCTTTCGGTTGGGCGCTTGGTCTGGGGTAAACGTGCTCTTCTGGAGCCTGCAACTTGTTTAAGCGTGACGTATGTGATCGTAACACTGCGCTGCCCCTCCTCGTGATGCTGAGGGTCTCTGCCTGGAGGTGGGCCTGTCTAAGTACCCGCTAAGAACATCTACACCCAGAATAAGCGTTGTTAATTTTCTAGTACTGGGAAAGGTGGAAATACTGAATTTTTCTCTTGCATGTTAGTGCTGTGCTGCCTGAAGCTATGCTGCTTGTTGGATATTTAATTTTTAGTAGCTTGTATTTTCCTTTCCAGTCCTGTGTCCTTGGTGTTTTGCGTTACATTATGTGAGAGAACGCAGGCTTTAGTTTCTTTCAGCCCAGGTAAGAAAAATACCGGTACGCATCGCTGGCATGGAGACATTGCTCTTCCTCTGTGGAGAAACAAGTGTTAACAGATCTGTTGGTTTAAACTCAGCGATATGAGAGGGAATTTGCAAATTGAGAGCTTCTTGCAGCCTTGCAGGAAAGATGGCAGGAGGGAGACCTTACTGGCATGCAGTAGAGAAATGCTTACAATGTTGTTTTCCAGCCGGGGCAGAAAATGTCAGTCCCAGTGCTCTGCTTCTCTTTTGTTCCTTGCTGCAGTGGTGGACAGCTGACCTAAAAGAAGAAGAGAGAGTAGAAACAGGGCAACCAACAGTAAGGTAGAACAGTTTCTACAGCTACCAGCCCCTGGGATCCAGCACCGTTCGTCTACGTCTCCCAGTGTCGTGGGTGGTGAGAGACGGTGGAGCCTGCAGTGTCCCTGTTGAGGAGCAGTTGGGTTTGCAGGTGCTGCTCCACGTCGTGGCAGAAAGGAAACGTGCGCTGTCAGTACAGAGCTCCCTGGGAAGGTGAAAAGAGCCCCTCAAGCCTGTGCTTTGTACCTAAGCAGGCTGCTTTATAGGTTCATATTTATTCACATGCTGGGTGGCCTCGTCTCACTGAAAGGCCAAAGTGCAGAGGTGTGGGACACACCCAAAAGCCTTTGACTGCATGGCTGTCAGGTGAGGGTGAGCCCGGGCTCCGATCCGAGCCACTGCAGGACCGCGTGATTTTTGTTGCTTATTTCTGCTTCTCAGAGGAGCAACCACAGAAAATGCGCACTTCCTTTTTTGTTTCAAGATGGTGCTGACACCTGAACACCCCGTTGCAGCCCGAGCGCTGATCCTTTGGTGGGGAGCAGCCCCAGAATCCCAGAGGGGCAGCTCTGCGTTCACATTTCCATGGTAAATTGGTAGGATGCTGTGGTGGCAGGAGGCAGCAGGAAAGCCCTCTGGCAACTGGAGCCAGTGCTGCCTCCTCAGTGGTCACTGCCAAATTGTCTTCCCCCGTGTTTAGAGCGTCACCCCAAAAGCTCAGGGTGCAGCAGGGACGTGTGCCCCGCCAAAGCTGGGGCTTGGAGCGTGTCCAGCGCTGGTGATGCTGGTGGGGTGGCAGAAGAGCGTGCTGGAAGCAGAGCCGAGCCCTCTGGAGGGCGCGTTTCTCCACGTCCTGTGCCCCTGGTGATTGATTGTCCCTCATACCCTTGCGTTTTTTCTCTCCTCTCTCCCGACATCTGCAAATCAATGAGCTGGCGTTGAAGGATGGGTTCAGGTGCGAGGGAGCGGGACACCCCGCCTGCCTTCTCTGATCAAAGCTCTTCCCCCAGCCTTGACAACCAAGGGCGAGCGGGGACAGCGCTGGAGGCTGGCCGCTTGACCCTGGAGGTTGAACTTGGGCCGGGAGGT
>WHYT01016650.1:35360-50024 GCA_009806455.1 Tetrax tetrax | reverse complement strand
TTTTTTTTTTTTTTTTTTTTTTTTTTTCTTTCCCCCCCCCCTTAGTTAGAAGACATTTCAAGCCCCAGACCAGTGCTTGCTTGTTGTTCCCTGCAGCGCAGTGTTAGGAGGTGGCATCTTTCAGACCCTTCCATCTGCTTTTGGTAGCTGTCCAAGGAAAGGTTAAAAACCAAGACTGTGGAGTAACCCCGGCGTCCTGACCAGCATCCGCTCTCTCGCTAAAACAGCAGCTGATGTCCACAGCTGCGTGCAAGCTATTGCTGGGGCCACCAGGGCTCATTAAAGTGTATTGAGATGCCTCAAGCGTGAAAGTTGCTGCAGAAAATCAGATTCTTTTTATTAAATGAGGACATCCATTACTTTGCACTAGCTACTGTACATGTTATAATTCACTTTATAGCACCATCTGTTAAGACTGTCTTGCTTAAGCTTTCTGCAGCATCTTTTTATTGTAAGTTATTAAAAAATATGGCTGCATCTATTAATCATTTATTAATTTCCAGCACTAGAGTCTACTCGTACGTGACACACGAAGTCCTCTGGTGCCTGTACGCTGTGGGGTGCGGTGTCTCCACAGAGAGCCCTTCTCGGGCCGCTGCCTGCGCCCCTGCCGTGGGAGTGGCACCCAGCGCTGCTGTGCTGGGGAATGACGGTGCTGACTGGGGGGAGATGTTTCAGCGCTGCTGTGGACTGGGAGTGGGCTGGAGAACAGCAGTGCCTTCCTCCCAGCAGCTGTGTGGGGCAAGGGTGGCTCTGTTTTGTGTGTGGGGTTTTTTTTTTTTTGTGTTTTTTAAGAGTGAGAACTGGGAGGGCAGAAACCTCCTTTGGCACTGGAGCAAGCTGCAGCCTAAACATCCCTATGCGATCCTCCCAGCATAACTTACTTCCAAGCTGAGTTTACTTCTCCAGCTGCGCCTTGCCTGTTTACAGGCAGCCAGCATTTCTCAGCTGCTTCTGAACCTGTTTGAAATGCCTGCTTTTTTTTTTTTTTTTAATGTGGGAGTAGAAATTTTAAAGATGCTGGATTTGTACAGTTCTTGTGCAAAGCGGTGGCAAGAGGAGCAGAGATTAATGCCTCTGCTTAAGGAGGGAGTGCAAGGTGAGCCTTCTCCTTTCTTGGTAGCTGTTCAAGGAAAGGTTAAAAACCAAGACTGTGGTCTTTCTGGACATCAGAGAAAGCCCGTGACCAAGCACTTTTTGAAGGCCTCTGTGAGCATCAGGGTTTGCACCAAGCAGACAGCAGAGCATCCATTCCCCAGCGACTCCCTCTCTCCATCTCCCTTCCCCACATCGATTCGGTGCTGGCTGCGCACACCCCGTGGTGTGACTGTTACTCGATGGAAATGTCAGCGAGCCTGGAGAGACGGACCCAGGGGAAGCCAGGCATGCTCTGTGCTGGCACTCGTGCCATGAGTCACACGTTGATGGCCCCAGTCTGGACCAGGACCTGGCTGCACCGGGCACCCTGCAGCCAGGAGCCTTTTGGAGTGAGTTGTGAGGTCGGTGTCAGCTTTGCAGGATCCTCTGCTGAGGTTTTTGGCTGAAGGGGATCCACTCTGAGTTTGAACAATGGGAATGGCTTGGCTTTGCCCTTGACCTCTGACCATGCCTTGAGGGAAAGGTGTTCTAATAGGAAAAGGCTGTCAGCTCTTAATGTTGATAAACGTGAGGTTGGATCCCAGGAGGTCTTCCAGTCTTAAGTGCAGAGTGGGAAGTAAAAGTGTTCAAAAACATGAAGAGAAAAACTTTCTCTGAGCGGTGGGGGAAGCTTACAGACATCTCAGCTCCGTGTGACCTAGTTGTGGCTGTGCTGCCCGCATGGCTCTGCCGGGCAGGGTTTGAGCTGTAGCGTGCTGCCTGCAGAAGGACAACGCTGTCTGTGTCCCGCAGCCGGTTCCGTAAACGTGCCAAGATGCAGCTTTATTGCCCTAAAGTTCCGAAAGGAGCTGCTGTTTTGGTGCCAGTGTTACTGCGTGTCTGACTTAAGGTGCCTCCGAGGATCAAGCCCTCAAAATCATACCTGGCTTTACACCGTCACACACAAAGCTGTCAAAATTGTTTGTCTTTGGGCCCTTCTTTCTAGAGAAATGGGAAAGATGAGCTAGTGTGTGATTTGGGACTAGTGCCGCGAGCGTGCTGTCGCCCCTGGAAGCTTTTCCCTGCGGTGGGAGGATGCTGCAGACTTGATGCTCATCGAGGTTGCGTGTGAGGTTCTGCTCCGGGGTCGCTGCTGCATCGTGTGCTTCCTGACATCCTCGGAAGGACCAGCAGCCGGAGCTACATCTGTGAGCGAACTGTGTGTCCTTGCTGCTGTTATCTGTGCAAACCAGGCTGGGCGCTGGTGCTTTGTACCTTCGCTGGGCTGTGCTGGGAGATCCAGGGCTCGGCAGTCACGGTTGCCTCCGGGAAGGAGAAGTGTGCGCTGCAGTGAGCCTCTCCTGGATCTGTCGCTTCTGCAGACATCACTCTGGACAGCTCTTTTCGTTTATTTTTTAAAAGGAAATCGAATCCAAGCAGAGGGTCTGATCTCCGATAACCAAGCACTGCTAAGACGTTGCTTGTGGTGTGCTGGGGATTGCGTCTCCCATCCAGTTTCAGCTGGAGAAAGGCAATTGTCTTTTCATCTGCTAACGGGAGGCTTCAGAGGAGTGATTTTATTTCCGACTCAAAGAGGAGTCGGTGGAGGGAGGAGCAGGTCACTAGCGAATGGATTATGTTTGATCACTTCGTGCAGACCTGGCTTTACAAAGTTAGAGTTTTTCTTCCCGTCTCCCCAGATCTGCCGTCTGTCCTCAGCATCTGTTACGGAGTAACGTCTTTTGATGTGTGTGGGGAAACAGAAAGAACGGAGCCAGAGCCTGTCATATTTACTTATATTACCAGGTCCCAGGGAAAGCGCTTGCTCCTTTCAGTATGCCTACAGCGTAGGAAGGGTTTAAAAGCTTCAGCCTGGAATGCAGAGGGGCCATCAAACTGCGCTGATGAATAAATGATTAAAACCAGAGTCGTGCAGAGCGCAAACGGTTTGGGGTTATAACGAACGTGAGATGAAGCCACCGAGGGCCCGGTTTCCCTTTGAAGAGAAGACTGTTTCTCTCTCTGCGTGTTGCTCACACAGCGTCGGTGGCTCAGTCCTTGCCGAGGGCAGACCTTGCCTCGATGCTCTCCCATCTCGTGCCGTGCCCATCCGCCTTCCTCGGGGATAAACCGACATGGGTGCGTGGACCTGCCATCCCTTCGGCGCTTCCGTAGGGTTACGGGAGCGTTCTGTCCTCGGCGTTGGGCACAGCATCCTGCCAAAGGAGGATCAGGCTTGGCTGCTGCCTGTTGCTCTCGCAGACGCTCCAAAAACTGCAGGCAGCTCTTTTCCTCGCTGGCGGCGCTACCCGCGCGGCGGCGATCGATGCGAAACGCAGACCCGTCTGCCCCATCAAAAGAGAAGTAAAGGGATGATTTAACCTTGCATTAGGGGTATTGTTACTTCTGAAAAGGTTTAAAAAAACCTCAATAACAACTGAAAATGAGACAATAACCACTCTCTTCTATAAAATTATTGTGTCTGTCAATAGAGGCAGCAGCACGGGCTGTCCGTTATCTGTTGGCGTGCTGCTGGGAAAATCCATGCTGATACTTGATTCCCTTCCAGCTTTGGGGCATTTTTGCCTGCATCTCTGCTGGCTGGTTTTGGGAGTCCTGTATCAGGCAAAGTCCTGCAAGATTGAGCATACAAATGGTCGTTGCCACCTTCTCTTCTTCATCTGTGTTAGCAGGTGCCTAGGTGTTGGTGGATTTGGTGGTTTCTGTCCAGCTTACGGCATTGCGCGTCCCCCTCTGAAGGTGAGGGCTCTGTAAGGGAGGAAAAAAAAAAAAGAAAGTTATTGCTTTTTCTCCTCTGTATTTGCATCTCTGGCTTTGGGTGAACTTAGCAGACCTGGAGGCTGATTGGGCAGGTTGCTGTGTGGAAGGACCATCTCCCGGAGCAGCTTGCATGTCCTCGTTCACCATCATGCCATCTGTGTGCTGGAAGAAATATGTGGGAAAAATCTTACAGCTGTGTCTGTTGTTTTGTACCCACTGGTGTAATTTCTCTTTTTTTCTTTTTTTCATTTGCTGATGGCAAAATCCCCCTGGCCAGCCCGTGGAATTGCCCAGATATGCTTTTGTGCAGTGGGAGGGGAAGAAAATCAGGAATGTCAGGCTGACGGGAAGGCTCTTGGGAACAGAATGTCTCCCACTGGCTCAGCAGCTCTGTACTCTAAGGCTGCCCTGGACTTTTGCTGTTGCTGATAGGAAACTATTCTCACTCTTACATTCCTGCAGTTAGAAACTTTTTTTCCTAGCCCTTGTTTTTCTTAAAAGGAATCTTGGTCCATCTCCTGAGTGTCTTCCTTTGAAGAACACTGCTTCCCTTGTGTCCGATGAGCGCTGGGCGCAAAGTCCAGCGGCCCTGGAATGCGGTGCCGTGTTTGCCTCCAGAATCCATGGCTTTTTAAAAGCACTTGGATTCCCGAGGCATCCAGTGAGCAAAAGAAAATGAAATGGTGGGCTGTTGATACCCTATCTGCAGGGAATTGATGTGGTGATGGTGATGCATGGGATAATGGAGAGGGAGAGGTCGATGGTGCTGCTTTAAGCCTGCCGGTGTCGGAGGATGCCGTGCGCTGGAAGGGCAAAGCTGGCCTCTTGCTAAGAGCCTAGCCAAGCCCCGGGATTGATTGATTAGTCCCAGGTAATGAGACTTTCCCAGATCCTTCTCTCAAACTGTGAAATTGTAAAACAGAACTAGCTGTTCCAGCTGGCTGGGCGGTGACAAGCCCTTCGGCCAGCCTGGGGTCTGCAGAGGGCTGGGGGCTGCCAGCTTTGTACCACAGCCCAGTCCTTGGTGCTGTTCAAACGCAGGGGTGGGATCCAGATTTGGCTGAGCAGGAGCAGAGCAGGTGGAGATGTTTGGCTGTCAGCGGATTGCCCCGGCAGCTGGTGGCACAAATCCAAAGGCAGCTGCTTATCTTCAGGAAAGGGGCTGTTGCTGGGGCGAGTCAGACTGACACAGGAAAAGTTGCTCCCACGGCTGGAGTGGTGGTAGGGAGGATTTTGTTGAGGGCAGGAGTTCAGCAGGCATGTGAGGACTGGGAACTCTGGGGCGCAAGAGAGATCTGCTGTGTTTTGGAGTGATGGTTTTGGGTTTTTTTTTCAAATCCAAATCCATGTGAAAATCATTCTGCTGCCTGGCCAGACTGGAAGTCTGCCGGCACTCTCCACAGCTGCTCTGGTCTCGTGAAGGCAAAAAAAAAAAGAAATCACACAGCAAAGCTCAAACAGCCCTGAGCATCTGTCTCCCTTCAGTTCCTTCGGCACAGTCCTGATCCCTGCTTGCCGTCACCCGGCTCTCCCTGCCCAAGGCAACGGCTTTCGGGAGCACCAGGCTGCGGAGAGCGGGTCTGTGTGTTCAGCCCCTGGCTTTGGAGAGATCCTTCTCCATCCTGCTGCGTCTCATGGGAAGGATGTTGGGGGGTTGAAGAGAAAAAGATATTCGGGGAAAGGCTGGGAATCGTGTGGTAGGAGTTAGATCCTTCTAAATGCAATTTTGCCTGTTCTACGTTGGGTTAGGGCATCGCGCGGGTAGGTGGGGTTTCTGCAAGCCCACTGTCACCTCCAGCAGGTCCCAGCCGTTCGCCGTGTCCCAGCAGAAGGGGAGCCCCGCTCTCCGCTCCGACTCTGCTGCAGCACTGCGGGCTGCTCCCCGCTGCTCCCCGGCTCTGGACTGCGCTGCAGCAGCAAGGCACAGCCGAGGCCGCCTCTCTCCGACAGGGAATGCGATGTTCCTTCCCTGGGCCTATCAGCCATCAATCCAGGCGAGGCGATGCGGCTTTCCCTGATGCTGAGGGAGTCTTGCAGCGCTCATATCCCAACTCCTGAGGTTTCTGGGAGGTTTCTGCCTTGTGCGTTTGTCTTGCCCCGTCGAGGACCGTCTCTGGGCTGGGAGGCAGCATGAACTCTCTTCTGTTCAGTGGGCCGATGCCTTTGTTGGATGTGTCCTAATATGTTAAGAATAAGAACGTGATGGTGGTGGGGTGTTTTGGTTTTTTTTTTTTTAGGAGCTGATTGTTCTGAAGCAGTGGAGTGAGAGACACGGGGGGAGGCGGCACCAGCGCAGCGAAGTAGAAAGTAATGAAATGGAGCCCGAGCGAGCAGGACGGAGGTGAAGGGAGCAGAGTGACAGCATGAAGGAGAATCACTTGTTCACCTTCAATCAATTCCTGCTTTTTCTCACCGCTGCACACGCCTGTGTGCAGCTGAGCGTGCGCGGGCAGGGAGGGGAGAGGCGGCGCACAGTGTCAGGAGCTGTTAGGAAATACATTTGTCAACAATGGGGCAGGGACCGGAGCAGAAGGAAAGAGGCGGCTGTCACCGTAGCCTTTTATTTATTGATAGCTTTGGATCGTTCCTGTCTTGGGAAGAGCTTACCTAGGGGGAAGAGTGATGTGGTGTGGGAGGAATGGGCCCAATTGCAATATTTATGGTTCTAAATGCTCCCAGGTGGGGCTGCTCAGCCAGGGCAGCAGCCAAAGGTCAGTTGGTCTTCATCCCCCTCCAAGCAGAGCTGGCACCTGGAATTTGCCCCTGTTTTTAATTCCCACAGGTTAGCAGGCGTTGCAGCTGCAGAACATCTGTCCTACAAGGACCATTCCTCTTGGGAAGAGTGTGGTTGGTGAAGCTGCTCTCCTGGCTGCAGTTGGTTTACCTGCAGTTTCTGGTAGCTGATCTGAGCTCGCTCACCAGAAGATGACCACTTCCTTTGCAATGGAGTCTCACTCCCAGTTCCAGTGTGTGATATCTCTCCTCCCAGCCCTGCCATGCTTAAAAGCATTTCTCCCTCAAAGGTTCAAGTCTGTGGGCTCCTACCTGTGTATCGTGCTCTTTTGGGTGTGACTTAGTGTCTTTCTAAAGAAGAGCTCCCGTGCTTTGAAAAGCTGGTGGCTTTATGTAGCCTCTCAAGAGCTGTATGTGATAAGGGAATTAACTGGTTCTGCCACAAGCTTGTCATAAATAGCAAAAGTTTGACTGTGACCAGCCCAGGGTGGCTTTGGGCAAGCCTGTTGCACTCCCTTAACTCGGTTTCCCCTTGCACCCTACGAAGGAGCAGTGCTGGGTCTCACTGCCCTGTGAAGCATTTGCACAGCCTTTACCTGTTAGGCTCAGCCTTTACCTGTTAGGCTCAGCCTTTACCTGTTAGGCTCAGCCTTTACCTGTTAGGCTCAGCCTTTACCTGTTAGGCTCAGCCTTTACCTGTTAGGCTCAGCCTTTACCTGTTAGGCTCAGCCTTTACCTGTTAGGCTCAGCCTTTACCTGTTAGGCTCAGCCTTTACCTGTTAGGCTCAGCCTTTACCTGTTAGGCTCTTTGAAGATGCTGAGAAGTTAACATTGAGAGCGATGGCGATCGTTTCCCTCTATGCTTTACGCCGAGGTGTATTTTCATATGTGTGTGTTCCCTTCCTTTCTAGGTCTGGAAGAAGTTGCTAAGCTCCCAAGCTCCCCGTATCAGTGTCTTCATGGCAGTGCCCACTATCTATGCCAAGCTGATAGAGTACTATGACACGCATCTCTCTCAGCCGCGAGTCCGGGATTTTGTGCGTGCCTTTTGCCAGGAGAACATCAGGTAGGTGAGCGATGCTCCTCCGGGCAGGGGCTGCTGGTGGCTGACTGTCTCCATGGTGGATCTGCCGAGTTTTCTTTTCATCACAACCTCCTTGCAGTGCTGGTGGTTGTGCTTTAGCATCTCTTTGACAAGAACCAGGGTGATGTTATTTAATTATGAGCCACTCTTGCATGGTAAAGCCAGAAGGGATCTGCGTGCTCATTGTATGTGTCACCCTGTGTAACACAAGACCAGGGACTTTGTCGTGCCACCTAAGCTTGTACTGCAGTATTTATTTTAGGAGGTTGTCCTATCTTAACTTAAAACCTGTATCAGACAGAGAATCTTCTAGATGTGAAGAACATCCTTAGTAGTGGTTAAAAGCCTTCTGGGGCTTCTATCTTAAGGTTTTATATAGGAACAGGCTTTGTGTAACCCTGTGTAAGACTGCACGTCCCCCGAAGCAGAGGTGGTCTTGGGTACTTTCTCACATGGGGTTTCCTTGTGCAGGTTAATGGTGTCAGGCTCGGCAGCCCTGCCCGTGCCTGTCCTGGAGAAGTGGAAGAGCATCACTGGGCACACGCTGCTGGAGAGGTACGGGATGACCGAGATCGGGATGGCGCTTTCTAACCCTTTGCATGGAGTCCGTGTCCCAGGTAGGAGTCTCTAGAGGGTGCACACTGTTGGGAGGTGTTTGGCTGCGAGGTGTTCTTGGTTTTTCTCATCACAGAATGTACATCTAATCACCGTTGTCACGATTGAGGAGCAAGCTGTGGTAGGAGCAATGATGCTGGTAGGGGAATTGGCGTTGGGAAGCCAGGAAGGGGCCATGGCTGTGTGGGAAGTGGCTGGTGGGTTTCCCTGGGGTCGCTGGCCGTGGCGGGTTGGCAAAGCTGTGCGTGCAGAGCTCACAGTGGTGCACGCTGACCTGACCAGCCAGGCAGAGTCCATACTGATGCTTTGCTATGCCCAAAGTCTTAGTTCAAGCCCTGCAACAGGACTGCATCTTCAGCTCCTGCCCTGAAGTCGTATTCGTGTGCAGTGTGGGTGCAGGATTCCCCACGCAGCCGTTCATGTCCAACCGATTGGTACTGAACGTTTGAAATCTGACGTCTGCTCACGCTTATTTTAGTGCAAGTTTCTTGACTCTTCAGGAATTAGAAATTGTCACACCTCCTTGTACACTCTGGTTCTGTTCTCTCCTTGTCTTCTCTCACTTCTCTTAGCTACACTTTGTGACTCCTCTCAATATCTGTAGCTTACGTAACCTAGAAATAAATTGATCTGAAACATTAAAAATATGAAATGCCCCCACCCTTCCTTTGGTTAAAAACGTGGCCATCTGTCTGCCAAGCAACCCAGCCCACCACTGTGCCACCTTCTCCACCCCGCATGCCGTCTGCGCGTGCATGGCACCATATGCATCGTCTTGGTCTCCGGTGTCTTGGGGAACCGGTCTTACCCCGGGGGGCTGTCATCCTGGGTATCATGGCTTCCCATGACATCCCAGTCGCACCCCGGTGACCCTGCAGCTCTCCAACACTGGCTCCTCATTCTGAGAGCAGCTCAGGGGCAGCATGAAATGCAAACTATAGTTTACTTTTGCAGAGTAAGTGTAGTTCCCTCACCCCAGCTCAGCCAGTGTTCCCTTCCCCCAGAAGCCGCATCCCTGAAGCAGGCAGGGAAACGAGATTCCCACCTGCAGGAACTCAACCTCTCCGTGAGCACTGTGGGGTGACGATGCACAGGTCACTTGAATGTCCCTGTGGCTGGGTTATGTTTGCTGCAGCCCTGAGAGAGGAGAGAAGCATCTCACGAAGATGTGGATCAGTGAGACCTTGCAGAAACAGGGCTATAATTGAATAGGCTTGATTAATTTATTTCAGGAAGTGTTGGCTGGGAAGCAGATGGGTGAAGCTGAGGCATAATTTACTGGAGCTGTGAAAAAGATTTTGATATAGTGCCCCATTAGAGGCTGGGATGTAAGGTCACCAGGTACCACAGAGCATCCAGTGCGACAGAGTCAGCTGAGAAATGCAGCGATGGGCTGGAAACAGAGACTGAGCAGGAGGTGGAGCATCCAGAGGAAAAACCTCAGATGGCACCGATGTTACGGGGACGGATGCTAGGCAGTGGTGACCGCAGACCTGCACGCTGGCCGAAGCGATTACTTAGCTTTATTTTGAAAAAGGAGCGTCGCAAGCGTGGCACTTCACCCCGTGCGTAGTCAGGGATCCTCACAGTTGCCAGGGCACTTCTCCTGGAGTGAAAGCAGCACATGTCCTTCCTTACTGCTTCATGAGCCGCTGAGGAGAGGTGCTGGGGCTTCCCTCACCTGCTTTCACCCTCCTGGCATGGCTGGGGAAGGGTGGAGTCCATGTCACCATGTCACCACTGGTGCCTCTGGCAGCGTGACACCGCTCACCACCCACAGCTCAGGTCTGAAGGGGTGGAGGTGGAGAGGGGCTTTAATTTCCAAGAAGAAAAGATGAAAGATTTGAAAGATAAATGTTTGCTTGTATATGGTTAAAACCCTGCTTAAAATGCCTCTGTTTTCACCAGCTCTCATTTTAATCCCCCTGGTGCTGTTACTGTGAAGGGAGATGAATAATTCATGGACGGAGAATGCCTCGCTGGGCCTAATCACCACTTTAATTGGAGTTTAGATCAGAGGCGGCTAATAGCTCCTACAGCGGGGACTCCGTGTATTGTTGACAGTGAGATCGTTGAGTGCCTTATCGTTGGCCTGTTTCAATTCTCCCAGGACGCTGCCGCGCATAACAGCATCCAGGTCCCCAGATACCGAAGGACACAGACTGCAGGGCCAATTAAATTTATCTGGGAAGAGCTGACAACTTTTTTAAACAGAGGAGAATCGGTGAAAGAATAATAGTGTCACTCCTTCCTGCCTGCAGCCTGGCTGCTGCTGCCTGAGCTGACACTGCCGGTGTGCTGCCAGCATTTCTTAACATTCGGGAGCCTGCAAATTGGAGGGAGTGAGAGGGGAAGGAGCAGGGATTTCTCCCCAGTTTCCCCTTGGGATTATGGGTGGGGACAAAAGGAAGCCAGTGCTGACTGTCGACCCCCTTCTGATCACCCCCAGTTGCGGTCTTGGTGAAGGCAGGACCTCCGGTGCTGTTCCTTTGGGAAGGGGCTCAGCCTTCTGCTGACCTGTTGGAGTTGGCATGGCGTGTATCTTGACACGGCAGATGGGCCTGAGGAGCTCTAGTCATCATCTTTGCACAAATTTTATTAATACTGTCAGGTTCTTGTAGCTCTGATCAATGTTGCGAGCATTTTCAGCCTTTACAGATGTTGATTTCAGAGTTTGTCATCTTTCCTAAATGCCAGAAAGCCTTTTCCAGACCAAATATAAAGAAGCAGCTCCCCACTAGGGACTTATTTTACATGTTGGTTTTACTTCAGCCAAGTAGGAAATAAGTTGATGGAGCTGTATTTGTAATGGTGATCTGAAACACTCTGTGGGAAACATGTTGCCTTCTCCGTGTCTTCAGATTTGTTTGACAGCGCTGTGCTGCTCTTTGGTATTTCGTTCTCGAAGACTGAGACTGGAAGCGGGCGCTAATCGTCGCGTCCTGCTGCCCGTGAATCGATCCGTTACATTTCTGCACTGAGGTCGGTAGTTGCGTACAGGGAGGAAGCCTCTTCCAGGAAGGCATCCGTCTGATCTCGATGTGAAAGCTTCCAGAGATGGCACGTCTGTGCGAGCCCGTGGCAGCTCACTGCGCTGGTTCCCACTCCCTCCATGAGCTTTGCAAGGCTGCGCGGTGTCTGCCTGCCGTCCCTTGCCGCGTCTCACAGGCAGGTTGGGGGCTGTTCACACAAGATGTTTTTCACACTGGAGAAAATGTTCCTGGTAGAAGTCTGGAAGGTGGCTTCAGCAAGCTTGGCAGGCAAACGTTCAGGGCGTTTTCCATGACTTGTTACTTGCTTGGAATCCTCCTGGAGTCTACCATGGCAGGTAGCAGACTGTCTAAAATACATAAATACCTCTACGTGGCACCTCTGGGCACTTCTCCTGGTGTCTTCTCCTGGCACGCGCTTCTCCCTCCGTACCCTGCTGCAGCCCTCTGTCTCTGACTCCCGGCAGTGCCTGGCCCTGAGATGGGAGCAGCCCGAGCGATGCTTGGCTGCGTGTCGGCTGTCCTGAATGCCGACGGCAATTCCAGGCTGAACAGACACACATGACAGAACTGCCACGTCGCTTTCTGTTTATTTCTTGCCAGATTTGCTAATTGTTCGGGTAGTTTCGCTGCAATAAAAATCTCACTCCCTCGTAGCCCATCTGCTCTTAGCTGATCCTGCAGGGATGCCATAAATCTGGGCTACGACGACATATCGATTTCCATGGCAACTGACCAATGTAGCAAACAAAATCATGATGTCATGGA
Organism: Tetrax tetrax; assembly: GCA_009806455.1. Lineage (NCBI taxonomy): Eukaryota > Metazoa > Chordata > Aves > Otidiformes > Otididae > Tetrax > Tetrax tetrax. The sequence goes on along the minus strand of WHYT01016650.1, from coordinate 37,976 downwards.
TAACAGATCTCCAGGGCTTGAATGGGAGAATGAGACCAGGATAGGGAAAATGCCGCTGGAACCCAAATGCCTGAAGTACAGATGACAAGGGGAAGGCAGCACTGAGCTCCGGGTCCTGCACACCCTGCTCTGAGCACTTTCTGATGTCCTAGCAGAGCTAGAAAGCATCACCAACTGGAGGCTCTCCAGGGGAAAAATTGATCTTCTCTTAAAATAAAGAGGACACTGATTTAAGCTCAGACCTGTCCAGTCCTCCTGAGGCACAGATGTCGCTCTGTGCTGACGTCTCTCTCACAGGGGATGAAAGTCACGGGCGTCATCTTGCAGTGAGAGCCATCTCGTGCCGTTGAGACGCGGGGCAAAACCTGCTGAGCCAGCAGATGCCTGCGACTCCGGGTTGCTGCTGAGCCTGGAGCCCCCTGGCAGGTGGGGGTCACAGGAACGAAGCTGCCCTTTCTGCTGTGCCTTCAGGTGCTCAGCAAGAAGAGCACACGCTAAACCAAGGGGTGGGAAAGCTGCAGGATGGGGAGCTCTGGGGTCCCAGGACCATCCTGGAGCTTAATCGCAGTTGTCCATGATGCTGTGTTGGATTCCCTGGCTTTGAAAATTGAAACCTGTGGAAGAACGGTGTGGTTTTGATATCTGCTTTTCCCCTGTGATGTTTTATATACGGTGTATTGATGTCTCATAAAACTGAGATAATCCCTGGCAATTCTCACACTGTTCAGCCTTTGCCTTCTCTGTCAGGTCCAGGCTGTAGAGAAGCAGCGAGCCACTGTAGTAATCATTGTGCTCTTTCTTTTCTCATCTTTGTGTGGGTTTCATGGTGCTTTTTTTTTTTTTCTTTTAAAAAAAAAGACAGCTTCATTACAGACCTACAAAGCTGTGCTGATGTCTTCAAAGACTGGCCAAGAGAGACTGTTCAGGGCTGGAGACGTTTGTTTTCCTAGGCGTTTCCAGCGCTGCCTGCTCAGCGAACAACGGCGTGTTGCACCGCAGTGCCATTTGCATGCAGACATACGATGTGATCGAAGCCTTCCTGAAGGGTAACCCCCTGCTAGGAAGTTCTTTAGTGCCAGCACAGCCTGCAGATGCTGTTGATAGACGAGCAGCTGCTCTTTTGCATCCCTGATTTTCTGGTTTCCCAGAGGCTGTCCACTCTTTCACTCTTGTTTTCCTTTGCAGGTTCTGTGGGCACCCCGCTTCCCGGTGTGGAAGTGCGCATTGTCACCGAGACCTTGAAAAGCGGTGGCCGTTCCTACACCGTCCATGCTCAGGGAGATGAAGACAGCACACAGGTAGTGCTCAGCCACGTTCTCTGCTGCTTCACTTTGGTGAAAATTTCTCTTTTTCCTGTTATTCCCAGGAGCTCAGTGATGCTATTGAGAGTTTTCTCTTTCTTGTATTAATTTCTGGCTTACTGGTAGTCGTGGTACTTTATGGATGGCACAAGTGTTGTCCTTGCTGCAAAGAACAACACCTGAGAGAGAACAGCCCCCTGTGTGGGGCTGGGAGGGGAAGGCTGTGGTGTAAGAAGATGATATTGTGTCTGCTGAGGCTGTTGATTCCCCAGAGGAAGGTGATGGGTTAAGCAATGCCCGGCCTTGGAAAGCCGGGACAAAAAGTTGAGGTCTACTGCAGAAGGTGAGAACAAGGCGTAGAAGTGAATTCAGATGGACCCTACTCTGGTCTAAATATCTACAGTCTGGAGGAGACAGGGAGTGTTGGAAAACCTAGAAGTGGAGTCTGTGTTATTTATTATTTCCCAATGAGCTTCCCCCATGTTGGGGTGCCCTGTGTTCCCCGCTGCAGAAGTAGCCCCCAGCCGAATGTCCACCAAAGGGTGTCCTGGTGCCTCAGCTCCTTTCTCTCCCTGCAGAAACAGCTAACCAGGGTCTGCATTCCTGCCCCGTCTCCTTTGCGCCCTCATTGTGGGTGCAGGTCACGTCGCCTCCGGCAGATCAATAGCCAGGTGATGCACGGGCTCGGCTGAGCGGATAGATGCTGTATGCGCGAGAGAAATTACGCCAGCAGTCGTGTGCTGTGTGGGTGGGAGACAGGCAGGCGTGAGATTCAACCTGAAATACATGACTTCACTTGTTCCTCTGGGGAAATAGCTTCTCATCTCGCTGCGTACATGCCGCGGGTTCAAAAGGAGCTTCCCGGTCTCTGGCGGGGCATACTGAGAGACGCTGCTGGTGAAAAGCTGGAGAAAGCCATTTTTTTTCTCTAGATTATCTGTGCTGACAGCTGGAGGAGCCAGCAGGACCGCGGGCAGCCCCGCGCGTGGGTGGTGGTCAGGCTGCGGCAGGGCATGTTCTGCGATTTGATGCCATCGCAGGGCGCTGGATCCCACCCTGGATGTGCAAAACGAGCCAGGGGAGAGCTGAGAGGGACCGCTCTGGCCACAGATTGTGGCTTTTATTAAAAAAAAAAAAAAAAAAAAAAAATTTGCTGCTCTCTACTCGATGTCACTGTTCGTGAGTGGCAGTGGGCAAAGCAGAAGACCCAGAGCGGCCGCTCCAGGGCAGCACTCAACGTGTAGGAAGCCACGTCCCGTTTTATCACTCCACTGGGTGAGCGTTATGTTCCACGCTTTCCCCCATCATCTCAGAG
>WHYT01016650.1:3355-35340 GCA_009806455.1 Tetrax tetrax | reverse complement strand
GAGGCAGCAGGAAAGCCCTCTGGCAACTGGAGCCAGTGCTGCCTCCTCAGTGGTCACTGCCAAATTGTCTTCCCCCGTGTTTAGAGCGTCACCCCAAAAGCTCAGGGTGCAGCAGGGACGTGTGCCCCGCCAAAGCTGGGGCTTGGAGCGTGTCCAGCGCTGGTGATGCTGGTGGGGTGGCAGAAGAGCGTGCTGGAAGCAGAGCCGAGCCCTCTGGAGGGCGCGTTTCTCCACGTCCTGTGCCCCTGGTGATTGATTGTCCCTCATACCCTTGCGTTTTTTCTCTCCTCTCTCCCGACATCTGCAAATCAATGAGCTGGCGTTGAAGGATGGGTTCAGGTGCGAGGGAGCGGGACACCCCGCCTGCCTTCTCTGATCAAAGCTCTTCCCCCAGCCTTGACAACCAAGGGCGAGCGGGGACAGCGCTGGAGGCTGGCCGCTTGACCCTGGAGGTTGAACTTGGGCCGGGAGGTTGGCGTGGCAAGCGTGCCTGCCGCAGCGAGCGCCGTTCTGAGGGCTCTCGGGTGCGTTCAGGCTCTGAAGGACGTCATTTGCTTTTCTATTTTTTTTTTTTTATTCCCTTTATTTTTCCGAGGGCCTCCCCTGGGAGCTGAAAGTGGTTTGATCGACACTACAAAGAAAGCACAGGAGGGTAAATACGGCTTTCTTGTGGAGTTTAATGCAAGCTGCCTTTCGGTTCCAGTCTATTTTCACCAGCTGTTTACAAAATGCCCTTTGCTACTGAAATCAGCTTTCAGAAAAGCAGTGGAGTTTCAGTGGAGGATTTTGCAAAAGGAGCCTGAGTTTTGCTGTGTGCTTTTTTTTTTTCTCCTGCTCTGCACCTTGAGAAAGCAGCCAGTTATAGTGTGATATAAAGAAACTCGAATGGCAGCTAAAACACTTGACAGGCTGATCAAAACAAGGCTAGGAACTTACTCTCAACCTGCTGCAGACATATTTAGCCTTGAGTGATACTGGCAAGGCTTCAAGAGAAACCGCAGCAGCATGCCCAATGTGTGTTTGGTTTCTAATCACTAACACTTCATTATACAAAATAAATACTTTATTATTACAGTGTTTATTAAATTATGTAATTTGCGGCATGCCTTATAGTCCTGGATACAGATGCCAGTCTGGTTTTGGTGGTAGTAATAATGCTTTTTTTTTTTTTTTTTTTTTTTTTGCGCTTGTGTGGACCTGAGACATGAAATATCGTGTGTCCGTTTTAATAATGGTCCTATAATGCTTTTTTTACCCTAAGGGATCCCTGGACGCTTTACAAATTAGATCTCAGACACAAAAATTCCCAAAGTGCTGCTACTTCCAGAATGAAATGTGGACGTTGCTCTTCTGAATTACGAGAGGAAAAAATATGTAATTTTTTTTTTTTTTCTGCTCAATACTCCTTCCCCTTCCTTCTGATTGTTCTGAGTGACCAGAGAAGAAGGGGAGTCCCAATGACCTGTGTCTGGTGCTGGAAGCCCACCACCCCCCAGGACTTCAGAGAGCTGAGACTCACATAACTCTTCTCTTTTCTCTGGCTTCAGGCTGCTGGAGTTTATATTTTGGGAATAGGAATTGCCCTTTTGTCCCAGCCATGTCTCACGTGCACCCTTCAGTCCCCAGTGCGGGTGGCTGTCCATACCAATGTCTCACAACACTCCCAGGAGCTCCCACCAGCGCTGGCGTTGGCCCCGCACCCGTTGCTGACGGCTGGCTTTCCGTCAGGCTCTCCCTTGGGGTTTTTTTGAATGTTCTGGTGGATTCTCACGAGGTCAGCTGGGGAGGGTGTGGGGAGGTGGTAGAGTTTGCCTCTGGGCTTTGGCTGGTGGCCCCCTCTCTGAGGGGCCGTCCCCATCTCGCCCACCTTGCCCCTTCTCCCAGATTTCTTCAGGCTGAAGGGAGAGAAATGGTTCCACCTGCTTTGGGCCACTCTAGGAGACGGTGGCTGGCTGGATACCTCTAGGACAACTGCAGCATTTCCAGGAGCAGAGCAGAGCCAGCTGCCTCTGTCCCTGGGCCTGTCGGAAGGGCTGTGGCGAGGTGGGAGAAGCTGTCCCTGCTCTCGGCGTGTCTCGGCACAGATGGACGCGTGGAGAGACCAGGAGTTTGTTTTTTATATGCCCTGGTATGGAGTGTGACTTTCCATCGCGCGGCTGTGGCAGCGGGCAGGTGGCAGCCGTGGTGGCACACCTTTTCTCCCAGTCTCAGTGTAATTTAACTGGTTCACACCTGCGATCGCAGGCAGAAAGCCTCACCTGCTGCCTGTTCCTGCCCTGAGATGCTGCTGCTGGCGCGCTCTGTGCATCATGCTTGGTTAATAATTTATATCAGAAGAGAGTACGTCAGTGGAATTTATTTAAAACAAGGAGGATCTGACAGTCCGGGTGCTCATCACGCTCCACCAGTCAAGGAAAGACCTAGCTCTGTTTAAACACAGGAAAATCAGCTTCTCCGTGGTGGAGGGGCTGTTCTTGGGAGGAGAGGACCCGGTCGGTGTCACCCTCCCTGTTTGTGCCCCCAGACAACCCTAGTGTGGCTTTTTCTGTGCCTCTTATGAGAAGGGAGAAGCAGATATTTCCTCACCTCCCTTGCAGGAGGGCTCTGAGGCTTCTAGCGTATAGGTTGAGGACTGGGAGGTCTGTGGTGTGGACCCAGCAAAGGCAGAGGGGTCTCGGTGGAAGGACAGTGGCAGGAGGCACGCAGCCTTCCGCGTGCCCGCACTGCCCGCGTTTGATACGGGCGTCCGCAGCCCAATCCCTGTGCTGGTGGAGGCAAGGGGCGTGGGGCGGCCGTGCCCGGCAGCACGGTGGGGCAGATCTGGTGCGGTGCTGAGCACCTTGGTAGGAGCTGGGCTCCGAGCCATCTCGGCTCCCGCGAGCAGGTGATCTTCATGCTGGGGGTTAGCGCGTTGTCAGGGCAATCTGCGAGGCGTTCGCACCTCGGCTTCGCTGTGCGGAACCCCTCCTGACTGCGAGCAGAGGGAGCGCCTGCCTTTGCCAAGGGAATTATTTGCTTAGCTGCACGGAGCCTCGCAGTGTCGCCGCTCGCGTTGGGCCGGGGTTTCTGCCTCCTGCTCCCTCTCGACAACAGACAACGCCAGACTCTCTCTGAGCTGTTTCTTCACCGCTAACGCTCTCTCTCTCCCGTTAGACGCTGGGGCGTCGCGCCGTTGCCTTTCACGTTGTCACCTTTTGGACATGTTTGCGCGTCCTGCCACGGCGAGGTGCAAACAGGAGCTCGGTGGTGGCAGAAGAAGGCGTGTGGGTGGTGGGAGCAGGGAGGTGGGGAGCGTTTCTGCTTTGCCATCCGGTAACTGCTGTAATTTACAGAGCTGGTTTCTGGCACACCCTGAAGATCAATAATCTACTTAGCTGAAAGTTTGCTGGATCTCTGTTCTTCCCTTCATTTTCTCCCGTCCCTTGATGAGCGTGCTGGATTCCTTTCATGCACATGCTCCAGCACTCCGATCTCCTTGCAGCTCTCATGAGCCTTGTGCTCTGTTGCATCCAGTTTGCTCAGGTTTTCTAGCCGACTCCCGTGCTGCTTCCTTGCTAATTGCTGCTGCACCTTGGTTTCCTGAGCTGACACAGAGCCATGTGCGATGGCCATGGCTTCTCAACCAACCCTGCCAACATCAAAACAAGGTGCTGCAGCCCGATGAGACCTCCTTGGTCCATTCCTGCCGATGATGCTCTGCAACCCGGTGTGGGGCAGGAGCAGCTGTGGTGGGGCGGCGTGGGCAGGAGGTGACACTTTCCATCACAGCCACAGTGCCTGCACCCTGAGGTGCCGTCCCCCACCTCCCCGCTGCGCAGGAGCATGGTGACGCGGAGCGTGGTCCCCAGGAGAGATGGAGAAGTGCTTCTCCTCCTCCCGTACATCCCTGGGGAGCAGAGGTGCAGACGTGGAGGTCAGGGGACAGCAGCAGCTTTGCCTGCTTGGAGCCACCCCAGCTGTTGCTCCTGCAGCCGCTGATGTGCAAAGCGGTTCCCGAGTGTTGAACCTGCGTTAAACAGCTGCCTGCTGAGCTCCTCTGACGCTGTGGGGTCAGGCTCTCCACCCCAAGAGCCTGCTGGTGGTGTAGGGGAAGCCGTCAGCGCTCCTTCCCCACGGCCTCGGATGCGTTTAATCCTGGTCTCTTTTCCCCTCAACTTTTTGGCAGCCCGGGGAGCTCCCTCTCCCCGCGCCTGTCTGCGGCGCCCAGGAAAGGGTTACAGATTCGTTTGCTTTGTTCGCTGCGATGCATATTTCATACGCTTAGCTTCCCAGCTGGCAGAGGCCTGGAAACCCTGCGAGCTGTCGGGTATTGTCTCTCTCCTTTATTTGTTTGTTTGTTGGTTGTTAGGATTTTTTTTTTTTTTGGATTGTCATTTTTGTTGGATTTTTTTTTTTTCCCTTTTCCAAATTGCTCGCTCGCTCGCACGCAAGCCAAGCCCCAGTCCCTGACAATAGGGGTCTATCAATAGATAAATGGTTTCACAGCTGTATCTGATGCAGCGCTCTAGCCAGGGCTTTTATGGCGAGTAATTTTCCCGTGAGGAGGCTGCAAAGGGAGCTGTGTGGGACGTATGGGTTGCAGGACCCGGCAGCAGGAGGACGCTGCAGCCGTGGGCTCGTCTCCCCCCGCGAAGGTTGTAATTATCTCGTTGTTTATCCATATGCAAGCTGTCGTCCTGGACGGGAACTGGCTCGGCTGCGGCCATCCCTCCCGAAAGCCACCAGCACCTCCCGGCCCCTCCTCCCCATGCCCCCCGCGTCTCTGCCATCTGCTAGCAGCTTGCTGCTGGTTGCCAGCACCTCTGCGAGGCTGCGGGCGTCGGGGGCAGCTGGCACTGTCACCCTTTGTTGTAACCAGGGGTCTTGGCTGTTGATGCCCCACAAAGGGGACCAGGAAAGGCTCCACCTCACTCGTGTTCATCCCAGATCTCCAGAGAACCCGTGGGGAGGTGTTCGGTCACCACTGAGCAGCCAGGGTTGCCTTGGAGGCTTCCTCCAAGGTCTGGGTGCTCCCATGGGGGTGTGTGCCGTGGGCTTGGGTACATGGCCCCTCTCTGGGCCAGCTGCCTCTCGGAGGTACTGCTGTGCACACGCCTCCTGCGTGGCTGTCTCCTCTGGCTCGTCCTTCCAGGCATTTTGAAATAGCCGGTGCGAATGTACCTGGCTCGTCTCCTGCGTGGAGCTCCTGAGCCTAGAGATGGGCACGTGTCAGCTGTGACTGGCATTCCTGAAAAGGGACAGGTACGGATATGCTGGTGGGGACGTGACTGCCTGGCCCAGGGAATCCTGTCTCTGGCTGTCCCGGGCAGCCACCCCAGTTTGTTCCTTTCCTATTCTGATCAGAACTCGTCCTAAACCAGCTTGTTCTTTGTCCTCAGAGCTCCTCTTTCAGAACATTTCTTTTTTCATCTGTTTTCTTGTCCCTGCTGCATCCCATCCTCCTGTACTGGTACTTCCCACAGGTCTCTCGATGGTGAACCTTACCTCCAGCATCCCAGTTCCATCTCCCATCAGCAGCTCGCCGCTGTAGCTGCAGGACGTGCCGCATGGTGCTGAAGCCTCGTAGGATGCCTTCATCAGGACAGCAAGTCACTTATTCAGGGTCGAGCTGTTACTTGGGACCTGGGGTGAAATTCAAGTTGAGCTACGAAGAGCCAAGGGCTGGCTAACGAGGCTGGCTGGCTGCCATGGGGGCTCACAGAATGCTTTGGGCTTCATCTCCTCTGCGTGGGTCTTTGCCCGCCTCGCGAATCGTGCCCTCAGCCCCGTGGTCTCTCCCGTCAGGAGCCACTTCCCAGGCAGGCAGCATGAGGAATACATTTTTGAAGGCAGCCTGGGTTAGATCTGCTGGTTTTTTTTCTCATCTGACCCTCAGTCCTTGGGTTTTCTGACACAATTCACATTTGGTAAACTCATGCTGCGTTTTTTCCCATTTTCCGTTTGCCTCTGCTCCTTCCAAAGCCCTCGCAGTGTTGGACCCTGCAGTTCTGTGTATTCCAGTTGTGATTTCTGTTTTGCCATGTTCCTCTCATCACCTCAGTGTCCTGGTTTGTGTCCTGCCCAAGCAATTCCAGTTTCTCCGCTCTGCTGCCCAGGCTGCTTTCATTAGTGTGTAAACATTTTAGCTGCTTCTCATTCATCACACCCAGTTCTGTAGTCAACTGGGTCAGTAATTGCATTCTCACCTGTGTTTATATCTCCTTCCTTCTTTCTGTCTGTCTTCTGATTATTTTTTTAATTTTAATTTGTGGCCATGGCTATGTTTTATTTCTTCCTGGTAGTAAAAGTGAAGGCAGAGATTACGTTGACATTAGCGTCACGTCCCCTTGATTCTCAGCTGAGAACTTTCCTTATCTCAGGAGCAGCCTTGCACATTCAAACTGATTCCGTCTGTCAGAAGAATCTTCTTCCCACAAGTGTTTCCTTTGAGCTAACCTTTGTCATAGCACCCTCAAAATCTCGGTTAATCTCTTTATTGTTTTCTATGTTGCCATTCCTCCTTGTAGGGAGAGGAGGACTTGGGATACGTGTCCTTGGTCCCCTTCACCAGTCTTGGTTCTCCCAACGTGAGGGACAAGGGGTGGATTCCTGTTTGGCCTTCAGCACTTTTCTGTTTCCTTGTCGGGAGAGCCTGGGGTGCTCGTGTTTGGTGTTGCGAGGCGTGGGATGAAAGCAGCTCTCCTGCCCGTGCAGTTGCTGGTGCTTGTTTCTACTCAATTTTTGCACCCTCACACTTGAGTCCTTCTGAGCTGTGGGCTCAGCCCACACACTTACAACCTGCCTCCTCCCCTGATGTGCTCGTTGGGCTTCTGTCGGGTCGTGGAGGCTGTTGCTGCTGTAGGATGTCTTGGAGATGTTTGCCGAAGAGCCCTGGACGTGGCGGTGGAGATGCAGAAGAAGAAAGCAGAGTCTCTGCCCCAGAGGCTCCCAGCCGAAGGGAGAAGGCACCGGCTGCCGCGGCGCGGTTTAGCACGAGGAAGCAATTAGAGGTTCTCGGGCAGCGCGCTCGTCTGTAGGCACAGCACATCACAGCCTCCCTGACCTCAGCTTTTAAGTGAGGCTTATGAAAAACGAAGCGAAGGTGGGCCGCTAATTGAATCCTTGCCTGGTCCTCCGCCTGCCCCCGTGCGCGGAATCGGAGCAGGTGTTGCGAGGGCACGTCGGGAGCCTTTCTCTAATGAAGAGAGCTGCGGGAGCGGGGAGATGTGCTGACATCTCGCCTCGTTTATTATCTTCCGGCGCCTGCAAATGAGAGGGATGGGAACGGCAGCGTGGAGAGCTGTTGGCGTTTCTGGAACAGTGTTACAGTCTAATTTATGGTGTTAATCTAGATCAAGAAGTTTTGAGTCGGGGGAACAACTGCGAGCAGGACTCACCTTTCCCAAACTTGGGTTGTTTTCTGTGGGTCTTTTGGGATCATCTGGAGTTGATCAGTCTGGTGACTCTCAGAAATCAGTCTTGCCTAAAAATACGTACTATCACTTTTGTTTTCAGTGGAGCGGCGTTTGCTGTAAGTGGAGGGTTCCCTTGTTTGAAAATCGGTTTCGGTGTTCCTGCTCCGCTGTGCACCAGCCTTGCTTTTAAATTTATAACCCTCCAAAATGAAAAGTAAATGGATTGTGTTATTCCCAGCCCTTTTATAAAAGTTAACATTGCAAAAACAGATGTGAAATGTGGCCTCATAGATTACAGTCTGGGCTTGGGCTTTTTTTGGTTGGGTTTTTTTTTTTCTTTCTCTGTGCTGTGTCCCCGAGGAGCAGAAATCTGCCTTTTTTCAGCAGGAGGAAAATTGTTCTGTGTCTAAATTGCCTCCTGCTTGCCTTCTGCAGGATGCTGCAGGACACCGAGCTCGGAGGAACGATAACACTTTTACAAAACCATGCCGCTTAGCAGGGAATTTTTAATTATGAATGTGCATGAGAGTTCAGATTTCCCGGGAATTTGGTAATGCTCTAGCAAGCCTCACACCCCTAGGACATCCGTTCAAATATGGCCCAGAGAGACAGTGATTAAAAGGCACTGCCAAGCGGATTATTGGTCTCCAGCTTCCTTTCAGGAGGCAGGTGAGCGTGCCCTCTCCCTCGTCGCCCACCCCACTGGTCCTGGAGCGGGGTCTGAGCAGAGCCCGGCGCTCCCGTGCTTTCTCTGGGTCAGCGGGGGCTGAGCTGTCGGATGCCGTGTTGGGGCAAGGCTTTGCTGTAGCGCAGCGCTCCCCGAAATCTTGAGGGGGTGAGTGAGTGGTCTCAGGGGGGAGGGCATCCGTGCTCCGCTGCTCCACCCTGGGGTGCAGGGAGGGAGCTGGGGCAGCTCTTCAGGCTTTGTTATCTTATTTTCTGCGCTCTGGTATGTTTAAAAACAAAAGAAAAAAGTTACTACTCTGTGAGAACTGCTGAAAGGGCTCATCACTTCCATAAACCTCACACATATAAATTATTGCATTCTATTAGTCACTTAAAAGGCTAGGTTGCTTAATTATTTTGATCACAATAATAACTTATTTACAAGGTGGGGAAAAATGCCAAGCACTTCCAAGCTGAGCATCGCAGCGGGGCTGTGGCGGAGCAGGCAGGGCTGCACAAACATTTTCTTCCTCCCAACAGAGGCAAATGCTTTGCTTGTCTTGGTCACGTCGCTGATGGGGCAGTGGAGGAGCTGGGAAGCAGCTGGGTGAAACAGGGAGTGGGGTCCCAAGGACAGAAGTGTGAACAGGGAGCAGTAAAAGGAAAGTGATACGAGATCTGTGGGGCCAGAAGAGCCCCGTGCTCTGCCCTCCTCCCTGCTCTACGTCACCCCATCCCAGCAAACCGCTCTGGGGCACAGGAGTTGCAGGGCCCCATCTCCAGAGAGACGATGCTCTGACCCGCAGCCTCTGGTACTCACCCAGAGAAGAGGGTCAGATTATTATTTTTAGGGAGGCAGGAGGAAGGAGACATCTTGTAGAAGTTAAATGTGCCCCCTGAAACCTACATTTTGCAATCTGAAGAAGGTATTTGTTTTTTTTTGTCCCCCCTTAAAAGCTTGTCTGCCTTCCTTCCAACCCTGTCAGCCCAAGAGCGAGGCATTACCTCCCTGTACAAGCCTTGCCTTCCACCTTTCACTCCGCAACTTCCACACGTTTCTGCTTAGGCATCTGCAGTGCCTCCCCTGCTTCCCAGCGAAAGGCACGCCGCGCTGCGCCTGCCTCCGTGAAAGCCCCTGATTCCATTACAGTCCATTACCAGCTCCTCTCCTGCCGCTCCCGGAGGAGCGCGGGGCAGCGTCTGTCAGAGACCGCGGGAAAACAAACGGCCACTCTGAACAAATCCCAGGGCCGCTTGCCAAGCAGGGATTCCCAGCTCTTTACAAACCGCCCTGGCTTCCTCCTAATAAAGAGGTAAAAGGGAAGCAGGGCAAAATTTTATAATCACCCGGATTTACTCCTTCAAAGGATTTATTACAACCTTTTATTTCCATGCGTGGAAAATGTAATCTTATCTAGCGCGCCGGGTCGGTTTGACGACGGAAAGCTATCAAACCTGAGGGCCACGCTGTGCCTGGGCGTTAACGTCGCGCGGATGCATTAAAGCCGTTGAAACGTGCGTTAAAATACGGCGCGGGGAGCGGGGGATCGCAGGGCGGTTAGCAGTGGGATGCTCGCAGCGGCTGCTTGCGACGCCGGCCCAGGGTGTCGACAACGCGTGCTGCTGAGATTTGGCGGAGGAAGGAAACAAACACACTAGCCTCGCTGCTGTCATTAAAAAAAACATGTTCAGAGTGGGTTAGCAGGCTGGGTGTACGGGGGATTTTAGCGGGGATCAGATGCAAAGGGTTGTAGGAGATAAATGCCGTGAACCTTGAATTGTAATTTGTGCTGTTTGCGAGCAGGAGAAGCTGCTGGGGTGGTTCGCGTCCCCTCTGCTACGCTGGGGAGCGGCGCCGGTGACATTCGGCGTTCAGCAAGCGAAATCCTATTAAGATAACGTCACGGCCTCTCTGTTTTACTGTTTGCAAGCCAGCCATAACATCGTTAAATTACACAACAGGGAGGTGCCTGCTGCCAAGGAGCTCTGCTCGAGATAAGATGCAGGTTGAGCCTCTGCCAAAATTTGAGTTGATACGACAGAAAATTTGGAGCTGGTTCAAGGCGCAGTTCGCACAAGACACGGCAGCATGTGCAGGTAAACACGGTGCAGGATGGGTCCCTGGGGCAGCTCTGCTGCTCTGCTCCGGAGCTCGGTGCGGGGCGCGCAGGTGGGGCGGTATCCGGCGCGACGCCTGCGCCTGGCAGCCTGGCGCTGACGGCATTTGTCTTGGCCAAATTCACACCTGTCCTTGCATTCAGCGCCGACAAGGAGATCTGTAGATGAAGCTCGGGCAGCTCTTTGCAGGTCCTCACCACCCTGACCTCCGCCAGGCCCTCCCCAGCCCGGCCGGGAGAGTCGGAGGCAGCCGGCAGCCAAAGGGATTGACTGTGGAGGCTCGCAGTCGTAATTAAAACATCTGGAGGGCGAGGGCAGTTTCAGCGGTGGGTTATCTGTAGCTGAGGTGGGGCGGATGGGATCCAGGGGGGTTTGCAGGGAGGTGAGTGGGGTGGAGTTGCCCCCTGGGAGAAGCGGTGTTGCTGGCAGGGCTGGAAGGGCTGCGGTACCCAGTGGGCAAAACTGGAACCAGGAACACGGGGCACCAGGGTGCTCAGGGAAGTTGCTTGTTTTGTGATGCCACAGCTGGACTAGCAGGAAAAGAAGCCTGGTCCTCAGGCTCCTTCTTTCAGCTCCCTAGGGGACAGCTTGTCCCTCATCCAGCAGCATCCTCACCTTGCCATCGTTCGGCTAAACTCCTGTCAGCATTAACGACCATTTTCTCTTGCGGCATCTTCCAGGCAGCAGAGGCGATGCACAGCCCAGGACACCTGGAGGGACGCAGGTGATTCTGTAGAAGTGCCTGGGCTGAGAGCGCCCCGTGTCACCCCATCCTCTGAGACAGGATGTCAGGCAGAAATGTGATAAAATAAAGATAAAATAAGAACTGTGCCTTAAAAGCAGCTCTCTAAGCATTTCCCATTAGAGAAGCTTTGTTTCCATCACAAGCTGCACAGCGACGCGATGCCTGCCCTGCTCTGGGATTCTGCCTGCGCTCCAGTTCCGCTGGTCCCGCTTTCCCTCGTGGCTGCGTTTCAGGCAGTGCTGACTTTCGGGGTCCTGGATGGGTCTCAGCTGTGTTGCGGCAGCTCAAGTGCAAAGTGGCTCGGAGTTCCCATTACAGGGATGCTCTCTCCGAAGGGACGGAGCAGCGGATGCAAGCATATCTTGCGGTGAGCTTCCATCACAGCAGTGCCTTTGCAGAGCTTGCCTGCCAAGGACCTTAGGTTAGCGCAGTCCCGTGAGCCGTACGACGTTCGTGCCTTGTCTCCTAGCCTGCCTGCATCCTCGTGTGCGCAGGAGAGACGAGATACCGTGCCGTGTCAGGCGAGGCTGTGACCTTCCTGCGATTCTCCAGTTTCCGTAACAGGAGGATATTTGTTTTGTTGCCATAGAAAACCTGCCTGTGCAGGTTTCCAGAGTTGTCACTACAACCATTGCCTTCCAGCGAGCCTGAAAGGAGCCGCGTGTCCCCCAGAACAAATCAGATGGTGTTTCCTGCCACCTCCTCAGGAAAATAAAAACAAGTGTTAGACTGACAGTTTTGGAAAGCGACGTTTTCTCCGGGCTGCGTCGCCTGGGCAGGAGGATGGTCCGTGTCCCTGAGGATGCTGCAGATCTAGCAAGGCAGGTTGCCACGAGTGCTGAGGCTCCGAGGGCAGCGAGTGGGGATGGAGGGCTTTCCCGAATGAGTTCCTGGCGGAGAACCTGACCCTGGCAGAGACCCATGGGTGCTGCAGTGGGAGCAGGGCGTTGTGAAGCTGGCCTGCATCGGGCCATCAGGGGTCAGAAAGGACCGGCCCTTTTCTGAGAGCATTTCCCAGTCCTTTTCCAAGAGTATTTCCCACATGTTTGCATGTGAGACTGCTCCTCTCCTGTGCCAGCAGCTGGAAGGCGTCAGCCTGCCCAGACTGCAGTTCCAGGGTGGCAGCTCTTGTTTTCATGTAACACAGATGTCTGTTTTCGGTGCTTTTGAGCCCCAAAGGCACGTAGGGGAGCCCTGCCACCTGAGGACTGAGGTCCCGCAGGTGGGCAGGCTGCATCGGAGCTGGTAAAGGCTGGGAGGGCTCGCGGCGTGGGTCTCGCTTGTCCCAAGCCGTGGCACTGTGGGAGAGGCGATGAGGTGACGGCTGGCTGCCACTCCACGGGCCACATTCACTGTTTTATCATCCTAGGTGACACCGGGTCTCGAGGGCCAGGAAGGGGAGCTGCTCGTGAAGGGACCCTCCGTCTTCCGCGAGTACTGGAACAGACCCAGAGAAACGGCCGACGCCTTCACGCCCGACGGCTGGTTCAAAACAGGTACGGCGGAAAGCGAGGGGAGAGGGGGCAGCAGCTCCAGTTCAGCCCCTGAGGTTCCCCAGCTGCTGGTGAGGGGGTTGGAGATGGGGGGGTCACAGGCTGGATGTGCTTCGTTTGGTCCACGTCAGCAGAAAACCGCTGCTAAGCTCTGAGCAGCTGGATCCGTCCTCTCGCCGCCGGCGTTGTGTTCGCGGCGGATTTTACCCTCCTGGTCATGGCTGAGTGTTTGGAGCCAAGGTGTGTGGGGTCAGACCCCAGAGCAGGGGTGGCGTGGGGTGGGCCGGGGTCCTGGGCTTCGCCGCTGGGGTTGCGAGCGGGTTTTTGAAGGAACCGTCATTTGTCCGTTGGAAAAGCGTAATTGATGGAAAGCTGAGCTTTCTGGGGGAAAATCACAGCCGGTGCCTTTGGCGTGGGAGCGGTTCAGGAAGGGGGTTTGAAATTGTTTTTAAAGTGAAAAGTCTGGGTCTTCCAAATAAAGAGACCTTTTAATTTGAAAGCAAGGCTCATTTTATATTTACATTGTGGAAATGCAAAGGAAATGTTTCTTTTTCTGGGTTTTCTCTGGATTCGCCTTTCCCTTTCAACTACAAGAAATGTTTCTGAACCATGCACTGTTTCCAGGGGTGGGAACACCCCTGGTGTTTGGTTCTTTCAAATCATATTTCACCAGAAAATAATACCCTAATAATAATAATAACACTTATTGCAGATGGTGCACCTTGGTAGGTTTTATTGACTATTTGCAAACAGAAGAAAGATCCTGTTGTCCCGTGGTGGCAGCGGGTGCCGTTGGGACTGTCCCCACCTGAAGCTGCTGTAGTTGGGACGGCGAGTTCTCGGAGGAGACCCCTTAATCCCAATCCTGCCCATCATGTGGCTTCCCCGTTCCCCTCTCTTACTGTGTGCTGCTGGTGCCAGGAGTCAGGCTGGATTTCTGATGCCTTCTGCCTAATCTTATTTATTTACGGTTCCTGAAGAAGCCGTGATTTATTATTACGGTTATCCCGAAGCAGGCACGGAGCTGCCCTGCCGGCGGTGTCACCACGGGTCCCCATCCCACGCGGGTACCACGGGCTGGGACTGGAGCATCATCAGGGGATGCGCCGGGCGCGGGGCAATCAGCTTTAAAAATTTTTGTAGTCGACACTCCTGATGAATATTTCAGATGCAAAGGAATAGCATGCATTAATTATTGCAAAGAGGTGTCTTTAGGAGAAAATGATTCTGAAATTCGGTTTAATTTCATTGTAATGCGCCGCAAACAGGAAGGGAGTATGTGTGTTTAATTGGCTCTCGGGGGTGAGGCCGGGAAGATGGCATGCCTTTGTCACAGGCCATTAGTGATACAGACTGCATAATGAGAGAGCACAATCAGCGCGCAGCTGCCGGCTCCTACGGGGAGAGAATGATATTAAATAGAAATCAGGATAAATTAAACTTAACCCTTTCGCTGGCTGAGCAGAGCTCAGAGGTAGAAATAAGGGGAGGGAGCGGAGATGGGCGGAGGGGGGTTCGGGCTGGGTCTGGGGTGCCTGGCCGATGTCCCCAGCCGTGGACCCCCGGCTGGGCTCGCTCCCCGGTGTCCCCCACAGCTGCCTGGGGAGGACGGCAGGCTTTTAACTCTCTTCCCCATCCCGTTCCCTCAATCTTTGCCTTTCTTCCCTTTCATTCCTCTCCTGACCGCTTCCTCCATCTCTCATGGATGTCGGGTCCGTGGGGCTATTTCCTTCGTTCAGCCCGCAGTGCCGTGAGCCCACCGCCCCTTGCTCGCCCTGCCTGCCCCCGCCGCAGGAGATGGAAAATGTCCCTGTGCTGGTAAACAAAAAACCAAAACACTTCAGGGAACCAAGGAGGTTGTGTGTCATCATAACCCTGGGATCTGGAGGATCCAAGGACAAGAGGAATGTGCCCTCAGCTGCAGCACTGGGGAGGGCAAACTTGGAGACAGCGCAGAGAACTCCTCAGTTGTCGTTGTTACCGGTGGTCTGAAAAACCAGCAGGTCAGCGGATGAAGGATAATGACTGCGAGGGCAGGTCCGGAGTGTCGCTCGTGCTGCGCCTCGCGGGGAGCCCGTCCCTGGAAGGGCTCTGCTCTGGGGTGGCTCCGCACAGAGACAAGAGCTTCTCTGGGCCGCTTCCCGCAATGCGGGGCTCACCAAGGAATGGTTAGTTTGTCAGGCTTTTCTGGCTGCAGGTCATTTCTTGCCCCAATACCTTCCTCAGGCCAGTTCTGGTTGCTCATTGTGCCTTTTTTTTTCAGAAAGTATGGGAATCAAAAAGAGAGCCCTTTATTAAAGGCAGCTCCTTTATTAAAATCCCCTTTTCTCCCGTGAAACTGTCTTTGCCAAGAAAACAACCTGATGTTAAGGATGGTCATAAGGATGCTCGTTCCCTCCAGGACCAGAGGGAAAAACAGCAGTGCAGACCCTGGCCAGCAGCGCTCTCACAGCGCGCTCCTGCAGCTCCCTGCTTGGTTTCTGGGGAAATCTCGGGAAGCCCAGGCGCTTGGTGTGACAACTGCAAACCTGTGTTTTCTCCCCGCCGGGACGAGAGGCGCTCACCGTGCGTGTTCTGTGCGGGAAGCCTGTGCAGCATCCCGCTGCAAATGTGCCTGTTTTGTGCCTCTGGTAGAGAAGGGAGGGGGAAAAAGCAAACGAAAAGGCATGATGCCGCAGTGACTTTTTGATGAATTTGAGATCGTGGCTCTTTTGGGAAGCGTCTGAACTCGGGGTGTTGTGTCGGTGATTTACTGTTGCTCCCATCCTCTTTATCCCCTCCGCTTTGCACCGTTGTCTGCCGGTCTCCCAGTCTCTCTCATTTCCATCTGAGTGAATTTGATTATTTTTATTGTGTTACCGCTGTTGACAGAGCTGCTTAGATCAAAGTCCCCTCCAGCCATTTCCAGGGAGGCTGCTGGCTTCCCACCTGCTGTCGTACATCCAAGCGGCACCGAGCCCTCGGAGACGGAGACAAACCCAAAGGAAAAATGCCCATGGCCGGCCGTGTCCTGTCGCTGCCGTACCTCCCCAGCTGTCCCGCGCCCTGCGAGGTGAGAGGCAATCTCCAAGCACGCTCACCTGCTGCTGAGAAGCAAGGATGGAAGAAAGAAAGAAGGAAGGAAGAATTTTTTTATGCTGAGGGTGATGGAACGCCGGAACAGGTTGCCCAGAGAGGCGGTGGATGTCCCATCCCTGGAAACATTCCAGGCCAGGTTGGCCGGGGCTGTGAGCGACCTGATCCGGTTGGAGATGTCCCTGCTCCTGGCAGGGGGGTTGGACTGGATGGGCTTTAAAGGTCCCTTCTCACCCAAACCCTTCTGTGATTCCATGATTCTATGAGCAATCGCTAAGCAAACCCCGGGAGCTGCCCGTTTGCCTGTGTGTTTTTTGCCTGCGCTGCCGGGTGCTGTCTCTGGAGGAATCTGGTGTGCACGGGGCGCGATACGATCAGAAAGCAGACGTCTCCCCGAGGGAAGGCCAGCTTCCATTCACGTTTGCCCATACATGCAGAAAATTAGAATCTGGTGTATTCAGGGAGATTTATTTTCAATTACAGGTTAAGGCTGAGACATGAAATAGCACGGAGTTTGAAAGGAGTGCATAAATCCTGCAACAAATCCATGTATCTCAGCTCCATATAATAAGATTTTATTGATTGCTATATTGTATCTGTCAGAATAAAACTCCCTTAATGCATGCATCGGGATGGAGAAGATAGAAGGCTTGTTGGTCGTAGAATCAGATTCAGGGATCAATGCACTTTGATTAATATGTCGTTAAGAAAGTAAGAGTTATTTAACTTGTTTGGTGCGCATTTCAAAATGATGACTCATGTCTTTTAAGTTTCTTTCCTTAAGCTGCCTTTAAAAACCCAACCTTGTAGCTGGTTTTTGCGACGCTAAGTCCTGGCTTATCACTGAATTTTTTGCTGGATCCTTTTATGCAGCCCACAGCTCCCCAGACTCCCATTAACCATAATTCTTACGGCCCAAAAGACTTCCAACGTGCTGCTGTGGAAAGCTTTAGAAGAAAAGAAGAATGGAAAAAAAACCTCTGGCACCAAGAATGAGCTTTGGCTTAGCGGGGAGCATCCCGCTCAGCGCTGCAGTTCCCGGGTCACTCCAGAGCGCTGCTCTTATGCTGCCATGAATCCCCAGTCAGGGGAAGAGGCCCAGTCACTCCCTCATACTGGTTTCAGGGACCTCCTGGTGTCCGTCCGTCCTCTTCAGACCGGGCGCTCCCGTCCATGGCTGGCACCGGCGACAGATCCTTGCCCTCCCCAGCCCCAGCTCTTTGGAGATTTCCACCCCACCGCTTCTGATGGCAAAGGCACAGCTGCCTGCAGTTTTCCAGCCCGGAGAAATCTGGGGTTTGTTGGAAACTCCCTGGGCAGGTCATCCTTGGCCAGACACCGCCCGTTCCCCGTCTCGGGCAGGAGAAGGAGCGAGCGACGTGCGCCCCGTCCCTCCGGCACAGGCTTTTTCCCTTTTTCCCCGGAGACGAGCAGGTGTTTCCCTGCCAGGGGAGCTGCTTACATTCTGCCACCTGAAACAGAAAATACTTCAGCCTGATCAAGGCAGCTTATAAATAGAAATGCATCCACTTAGCATCCTCATCCGCAGGTTTGCTGTTTGTTTGCGGAGCCTTTCCTCCTCACAAATCCAGTTAATGCAAATTCTCTTTTTAAGGAAACGATTGCTTAATTATGATGTGGTGTAGACGATGCGATGTGAGGTGTTCCTAGACGTAAAAACATAATGATGGCATGGCGTCTGGTGTATCGGCCGCGTGCAGAGATTCCTTTATGATCTCTACGTGTTCCTCATACGCACACGCTTCTAACACCGTGGAGAGAGAGTTTACTTTTTCCTCATCCTGCCTCAGTATTTATTCCTTCTCCTTACGGAGACAATATTGCCAGGTTTGCCCTGTGGCTGGAGGTCTTAGGGTCACCAGGACACGGTGATTCTGTGTTTCCCTGGCTGTTGGAGAGACGGATGTTTTCAGTGGTTTCGGAGAGCGACTTGGGATTTCTGTCGCTGTAAATGAGAGCAGCTTTTGGCACAGGATGTGTTTGCTCTCTACAAAGCTCTGTTCCCGTTGGATCAGACATCTCAGATGCCAGCCCTTGACTTTGCTTGAGAACCTCTGCTGCATGGAGTCCAATTTTTCAGAGGTGTGGAGCAATTCCACCCCAGCGCTGCCCTGGCAGCCTGAAAGGCAGAAGGTCTAGCAGAAGAACTGCAAAGCCAGCAAGAGGGGAAGGCAAGGACTGAGTTCAGGATGTGTCTTTCTCATGGTGCTTGGCTGAGCCTGTTGGGTCGTTGGCCAGGCTTTCTTTCAAGTGGCTACTTACTGCTGTGTGAATAGCGTGTCTCCTCCAGTGCAGAATTAAAAACCCCGTAGCTCTTGGGATGGAGGTTTCACTCTGGCAGGAGTTAAACCTGCTAATTCGCTTGCTCAGCGCTTTTGTAGGAGCTGCACCGTGTAGAGGCTGGGCAAGGCTGCGGCGCTGGCCGTGGGGACGGCTGTCCTTCAGGCTTGGGTGGTGATGGGGGTTATCTTCAGTCCTGCCGCTTGCCTGTCACCAGAGATGCCCAGCTCAAGGGGAAATTTGTTGAAAACAGACCTTCCTTCCGCCTTGGGCCATCTATCATTTTTCTGCCCTGTTTTGCGTCCTCAGCTTCCTCGCCGTTTGCCGCGTTTCCCGTTGCCCGAGGCTCTCTGCTGGTGCCCACACAATCTGTTCGGCCTGCTGAGCAGTCCTCGCTGTTGCCGTCACGTAACCCAGCGCCGCCGTGCAGTGGAGCAGGGTCAGGGAATGGCGCAAATCGGTGACCGTTCGTAGGGGGAGCGGGGAGCCGGTGGCCTGATTTCCCTCCTCGCTCCGCACGGGAAAGCGAGGGATGGCTTTTAGCGGGCGTGACCCAGGACCAGGCGCCGCTGAGTGGTGAGGCTTTGGTTGGGGATTTCTTTGGGCTGGTAATAGTGTTAGAATCATAGAATCACAGGATGGTTAGAGTTGGAAGGGACCTGCAAAGGTCGCCTGGTCCAATCCCCCTGCATGGAGCAGGGACAGCCCCGACCAGATCAGGTTGCTCAGAGCCTCTCATGTTGGAGAAGAGCTGAACGTTTCCATCTTTACTTTCACCAAGAGTCATCCCTCTGGGTTTCGCTCAAGACAACTGAGAACATATTTACTTATGACTAATGGCGTTATGCTGTAAGCAAAAGCACCGGCTTCTGTAAACTTAAGCAAACAATTCAAGGCAGGTATCTTTCCTCAAATCCCGCCACTGCCTCTCTTAGTCGACGGCCTCCTGTCGTTATCTCTGCTTTATTTAATAATTCGTCACCGGGGACTGGGACAGGTCACGGCACGGTAGAGAAGAGGTGGTGCTCTCTTTAGGGAAGGTGTAGCTGATCCCTCAGCTTCTCTGCAGCAGGCTGGAGCCAAAGCAGAAGGGTTCAGTCCAATGTTTTTATTATTACCATTATTATTTTTAGCCGTACACGCATGGTTACCGTGCTCGTCAAAGTTTCTCCAGCTGCCTTCAGCTGGGCTGCCACACCTTGGAGCATTTCCTTATTTATTAGCCTTTGAGTTTTCCTTTTCATCTTGTTGTCTGCAGGGATTTCTGTAAATATTTAAATGCTAATGTGAAGAAAAGACGTTTTTCATTTTTACTTACCCGTTTTCTTTTCTGGCTTGTCCTCTGGGCAAACCCACCTGCAGTAATTCTGTCTGTAGGCAGCGGTGGGGGCTTGTCTTGGCTGCCTGGCTCGCGGAAACGTCCGAAGGTTGGGCTGGTTCATCTGCTATTTTCTATTAGAGGAGCACAGCGCCCTTGGAGCAGGGTGTGCAGTGTCCCTGGGCTGGGGAGGCTTCATCTGCTGCTTCTCCTTCACGTCTGAGGGGTTGGAGAGGCTCCTGGTCACGCTGAGCTACGTGTGCGGAGCGTACCCAGAAAAGAGGTACGGCACCCCTGCCCAGGGCGGGTCGGGGCAGGGGTGCTGCCAGACTCTGCCAAGGTCTGGGGTTCTGTCAGTCCATTTGGTGCTGTTCTCTCCTGGCTGGATGCTGGTGCCCAGGACTTTGTCTGCTGGCATACATCGTGCAAGGGCATCTGATGCCAGCCCAAGCCAAGGCTGGAGCAGGGACCACGTGCAGCAATCCCTGAGGCCCTGGAACAACACCACGGAGGTGGGCCTTTGTATCCGCTATCCAAAACCTGCTGGCCATTTGGGCATGCTGGGAAGCCCATCTTGAAGGGGTCATGAGAGGGTTTGGAGTTTGGAGGGGATGTGGTGGATGATGCCCAGAGAGGCGGTGGATGCCCCATCCCTGGAAACATTCCAGGCCAGATTGGCCGGAGCTCTGAGCAACCTGGCACATACGGCCGTCGGGTCGGGGTTGTGGAGCAGAGCACGGATTTGCACTGGATGGTGGAGGAAGTGGGATGTGCAGGCAAGGCGTGAGGGTACGGCACGGGGCCGGCGGGCGTCATCCTGGCTCCTCACCCTGCTGATGAAGGGTACAATGAACTCCAGGAGCCTTTTAAAAATCCGGCTGTGAGGGGAAGGTATTGCTGATTTATCAGCTGAGACAGGGGGTCGCTGCACTCCTCGTCCATCCAGCAGCAAGTCCCTGACTTCCCCAGTGCCCTGGCTGGAGGCAGACTGGGAGAGAGCCCAGCTCAGGATTACTGGGATCAAGGCAGACCTGTCTTATCTCCAGCTTTCGCCTCCCAGGTGCCTGGGGATGCTGCCAGCATTCCCAGCCCCGCTCCGGCTCAGCGTGGGGAGGAGCGCCTTATTAGCACAGCTCTTCGCGAGATGCCCTTGAGTGATTTTTTTATTTTTTTTTCCAGGTGTAAATGCCAGGGGAGGCTGTACTAGTGCTTCACATTCTTTCATCTCGGCAGGGTTTTGCCCTTTCTCCCAGCACGGCTCTGACAGCAGGCTCAGCGCTGCTGCCTGTGGAATACAAACAAACTTCCCCACTGCAGAGCGTGACAGGAATTCATTCCAGGCTGGATGTTTGGGGGTTTTTTTTCTGATTTTTTTTTTCCCCTCATGCTGGATGCTCCAGGGGTCTCTGGAGAAGTTTGGAGAGTGGGGAGTCAGTTGCTTAACCCCCTCTCTGCCAGGAGCAGGCAGCCCAGCTCTCGCTGATGGGCAGGACTGCCGAGCAGCTCGAAGCTGTGATGCGATTCCCATCGCCTGAGTGAGTCGGGGCAGAGGAACCCCCACACCGAGCGCTCTGCGGCCCTCCCTCTCTTAGTGCAGACCGCGAGGGCAGTTGCAGGGTCCGTTCCCCCCTCGCCGAGCGCACAGCGCCTGCCGTTAGCGCTGATGGGAGTCAGGCGTGTGCACCGAGAGGCGAGGATGCCCCTGAGCCACAAATCTACTTGGCAATTTTATTATGTAAATAAATGGTGCTTGCACATACACCTGCTGCTGCGGCTGCTCCTGGTGATGTTCATGGCAAGAGACGTAAACAAACAGCGATTCCGTCCTAATAGATTTATTTCCTTTCTTGTGAGCCATTAAATTACCTCCAGATTTCACGCAGGTAGAAATCTGTACGAGCGTCAGAAATCTCACTGAGCCTCAGTGGACGGTGGCCCGTGGAGCGTGACAGCCGCCTATTCCTCTCAGAGATAGTTTTGAGGGGGAGGCGTGGGAGCAGCTGCCATCCTCCTCGTTATATCGCTGTCTTTGGGGGTCCTCATCTCCGCCCCGAGCTCCCAGCGCCGCCGGGCAGTTGTTTGCAGTGAAGGCGACGGCAAACCTCGCCGTGCTGGGCTGGGCTCGGTGATGCCCAGCCCATGTCCTCATCGTCTGAGCAGGAGGTGAAGGTCTCCCCGCTTCCACGGGGCTGAAGCAGAGCGTGCTCTGAGCCTTGAGGAGTTTTGGGGCTGGGGTTTGCCAGGAAACACATCACCCCGCTGCAGAGCGTCGGCGCCGGGGCTCGCCGGGCTCTCTGACACTGTGCACCGGTCGGCGGGAGCGGCAAGGAGAGCGGCTGGCTCCTCTGCCTCTTCGCAGCCACGGGAACGTATCTCCGGGCTGCAGCTCCTCTCCTCCACTGGAGGGTTTTGGCAGCGAGACCGGTAGCAGATAGGTAGGGCTGCTGCCAGCGAGAGCGTCGCGGTGCGGTGCCAGGAGAGCTGCTGCTTCGAGAAACGCGGTGCTGGCTCTTCTTCCGGTGGAGAGCTGGTGCCGGTGGCTCTGCTGGGCAGAGGGCTTTTGTGTCTCACCCAGGCAGCACCTGAGCAAACGGGAACCCTGGAAGTTGCTGGGGAAGGGGAGATGGTTTCCTCATGAGTAACTGGTGGGGGTGTTCAAAGAACGTGTAGACGTGGCACTTCAGGACGTGGTTTAGTGGACATGGTGGTGTTGGGTTGACGGTTGGGCTTGATGATCTTGGAGATCTCTTCCAACCTTAAAGATTCTGTGATTCTATTCTATGATCATTAATATCCATGTGTTTGGTTTTTTTTTTAAATAAGTTTAAATAATTGCGAAGCGCACCAAACACTTGGTACACCACGAGAGCGGCATCTTGGAGCAGCCCCACGCCCCTGCAGAAGCTGCTCATTTATTTTTGGTCCTTGCCTTCCATGAGCCCAAGGAAGGCATTTTGCTGGTCCAGGTGAGGAGAGATGGACTTGCGTGGCCCCGAAGAGCCGCTGCCATGCTATGCCAGGCTCCGGAGGCAGTAGCAAGTCGGCCCAGCAGCAAGGATGGGAGCTTGGCATCCATCGCAGATGGAAAACGTGAGCAAAAGCAGGAGTTTGAGCTTTCAACTTGATGCCTTGGATCAGGACTAACAGGAACTTTTCTGGGTCCCCTTGTAACTCAAGAGAGGATCAAAGAACCCGTGGAAAGGGCAGGATCAGGGCTGGCTCGGGGTGACTCTGATGCCAGGGGGCTGAGGAGAAGCCCAGGGTTTTCCCGCCGCGTCAGGGCTGTGAGGGAAGCGCTGGGCTGGCAGGGAGGTGACGGGGAGAGGCGAGGAGCCTTCGGCAGCGCTGGGACCTGTGTGAGCTGGGACGTGCGTCGCTGCACGCCTAGCCTCTGCGGAGGAGCCCGAACCCAGAATTTCAGAAGTGCTAATTACTGCTAATTAGCGACAATTTGTGCTCATAACCTCTGTTCTTAGCCAAGATGGCTGACAGCAGTGACAAACATGATTCATTTCCACGCAATAAATCAAGCTGGAGTTGCTTCTGTTACTTAGCCTGTCGTTTAGCATTTCATTAAATAGATGTGCACGCATACATCATCGTCACCGTGGCCACGTCGGTCCCCTGCGCGAGCCAGCCTGCCTCCGATCAATCCCAGCGTGCCGCGGAGAGGCTCTGGCTTCACCGTGTGCCGGCTGAGCATCCCTCAGGCATCAGTAACCCATCAGCCGGCCACACGCCCAGCGTTCACCTGGGGAGTTACTGGCAAGCCTGGGCACCCCAGGGCTCAGCTGGGGCTACGGGAGCAGCTCCGGTTTGCCCGTGCGGCCCCACAGGTTTGGTGCCCTCCCTCTCCCGGTGCTCCGTAAATAAATTCCCCGTGTCCATCCTAGCGCGCTGTATCAATCTTGTTTAATAGACTGGAAAGCTTATTGCGCGGCGGCAGGTCGCAAGGAGCGGCGGGGTGATGGATGGCGCCTTCCCGGAGTCGGGCGTCGTTGATGTATAATGAAATATTTATGATTTATTCCAGCTAATAAACTGGAGTGAAGTGGGTGATGTATGTGAGCAGATGGGGGATCTATTGACGCGGTTTTCCTTGCGTGGAGGGGCGAGGGAACGGGTTGTGTCCTTAACAGAGCCGTAGCCCCTCATCCCTCTGCCCATGGAGGTGGGCGCCCAGCCGGGGAGAGGACAGCTTATCTAATTCCTCTAGACGGCCTTTAGCGCTCGCCTTCGCGGCGTCTGCCCGCCTCACGTCTCCTCCCGCAGCTTTTCTCAAGCACAGGACCTTCTGGGGAGCTTTGGACACCAAGGAGCGGGTGTGGGAATAACAGGGATGGTGAAAAGCCCCCCCAGAAGCCAGGAAAGGCTGTGTGACAATTTGCCAGTCAGCGTGGCGCCGCGTTGCTCTCGTGTCATCTCGGCGTGCCGGTTTCTCAGCTGAAGCTCGCGCGGCGCCGCGCAGCCGGCACTGTCATCACTGCGACACACGTTGCCGAACAATCTTTCGCCTCGCCGTCCTCCCGATGTCTGGGCGACGTCTGTCCCCGGTGAGTGGAGACGTTGAGTTTGGAAGTAGGGTTTCCATCGCAGCTTGGTTGCTTTTTAGGGTTCGTTTGGGCAAGGCATGCGTCTGCAGTCCGGCGGCCAGTGCCAGGTAACTGTCTACGGACAACCCTTCCCTCTGAATTGATTTTATGAAAAAGCCTTGTTTTTTAAAAAAAGGTAACCTGGAGAAGATCTTCTATGCCTCTCACTCAGCAGCTGATGGGTCATGGCATGGTTCATGCCAGCCAATGGTCTCCAATTTTTTTATATATATATATATATTTCTGTGTGTATATATATGTTTATATTTATATATGTATTAAAAAAAAAAAAGCCAGGCCATGTTGGATGGGGCTTTGAGCAACCTGATCTGGTGGAAAATATCCCTGCCCATGGGGAACTAAGTGATCTTCAAGGTCCCTTCCAACCCAAACCATTCCATGATTGTATGATTTTATATCAATATATAGAATTATTCGAGACTCTGGCAAAGTGCAGCCCAGCCCAGCCCGGCCGGCACAGGAGCCTGCTCAGTGCGGAGCTCGGCAGAGCCTTCGACGTTTGGCGGAGCAGATGCCCGCTGAGCATCTTGAAACGCATCCAAAGGCAGCGGTGGCGGCTGCTGTCAGGGAAGCAATAATCCCGTGGCCTCGCCAGCATCAGCTGCGCCGCGGCACCGGAGCTGAGCCGCGTGCGACTGGGGCTTCTGCCGCTGGCTGCTTTGTCTGGTGAAAGGAGCCCGCTCCGAGGCGGCCCGGGCGAGCGGAGGTGGAGGTGCGGTGTTGGAGACCCTAATCTTCTCATCGGCCAACAATCCCCTTCCCCGCACAGCAGCCAGGAAGGAAATGCCGTTTCTGGCTCGGTGCCGCGGGAAGCAGCTGAGCGCTGGCGTGTCCTGACCCTGCTGTTGTGCGCTGCCGGGGAGATTCCTGCGCTGGCCCCGCCGGAACGGGCGCGACCCTCGCCGCGGGCCCTCGGCGCGGTGCCAGGTTTGGCGATGGCGCTACGTTGGACAGAGAGGGAAGAGTCATTAAGCAAACGACAGCATCCTTCTAACGAGTCCCGCCGGCCCAGGAAATCCCCGCCGGCCTGGGGAGCAGCGAGCGCTGGACGCGCCGGCACGCGTGGCGCCTTGACGTGCTCGGCTGGTGGCAGATGGCGCGGGGCAGAGGGTAACGCGGACCGCGGTCCCCCGGAGCGAGCGCCCGTCCGTCAGCGCGGGAAGTGACAGCGAGACCCTGGTGCTCGGCTGGTGGGAGACAGGAGACGGAAGGAAAGAGACGGGGTGGGAAATGGCAGGGCTGGTCCCGGGAGCTCGCGATAATCACAGTCATAATGCTAACGGCCCGCCGTGCCACGCGCTGGGGGGATCCGCGTGGAGCGGCGACAGCGTTTGTGGGGAGCGCGGGGAGGGAGGTGGGCGGCGAGGAGGGGAGTCTCCACTCCCTCTCCGTGCCCAGTCTGGAATGACTCTTCCTCCTCTCCCTGGCTGCGTGGGGAACATCTGGGAGGGCAACAGCTTTTGGGGAGCGTCGCCTTCAAAAAGCACCTCTCGCGGTTGGCAGTGGCAGTCTTCTGAGTGCAGGGCACGTCTCCACGGGTGGGTGTGAACAAACCCTGCCAGTGCTCCTGCCAGAGCTGGGGATACAGGGGATGGCCGCGCAGGGTGGTGGCCACACAGGGATGCTGGTGGTGGCCATGCAGGGATGCTGGTGCAGGCTAGCCATCAGCCAGCCCTGGCTCCAGCTGCCACCCAGCTGAGCCAGCCGGGCACAGTGCCCAGCCTAACGAGCCTGCTCCAGCACCGAGCTCCAGCGCCTCACTCAGCACAGCTTACAGGGCCGGGAGCGGCACGCTGCGTGGCTCTGGGAGCTGAAGAGTTTTGTTACCACACAGCTGTGCCCTCAAATCCCGCTGCTGCAGGCAAAGCCCAGAGAATTCCCTTGTTGGAAATGGGAGATCCTGGGCTCCACGCACAGTGGGACAGGAGTGGGGCAGAGACCGTGTCACATCCCAAAGGCAGGAGAAGAGAGGGAGAAGCAAGGGACCGGCCTCTGAGGGAGCCCACTTTGCTTTTCAGGAGACACGGCAGCGTACAAGGACGGCGTTTACTGGATCAAGGGCCGCACCTCGGTGGACATCATCAAAAACGGGGGCTTCAAAATCAGCGCTCTGGAGGTGGAGCGTCACCTGCTCGCCCACCCGCACATCACAGGTACACTGCTCTTCCCTGGTCCCTGCGCCGGGACGGGACGGCGTGTGAGAGCCTGGCTGGAGGGACTTCCCTGCACGCCACTGCTGTTGGCGGTGCCCAGCCCCTCTCCAGCCCCACACCTGACCCCCAAAAATCACTGGAATTTCTCAGGCTGGGTCCTCCGCTCTCTCCACAGACGTGGCCGTGATCGGGCCTCCGGACATGGTGTGGGGCCAGCGGGTCAGCGCTGTCGTGCAGCTGCGCAAGGGCCAGATGCTCTCCGTGAAGGACCTGAAAGAATGGGCCAGGTAAGAAGCCGTGGGGCAGCGCATGGCGAGTGGGACGGCACAGGGGACGGCGTGCACACCCTCCCTGGGGAGGTGTCGGGGCGGGGTGAAGGGATGGCCGGCCAGAAAGGCTCTGGGGATGGAGAAAAGACCACATCTCCAAGCGGGAGGTCACCCAGCACACAAGAGAATGGAAATAAATGGGCTTCTTGCCCCAAAAGTGCCTTTGATAAACGACCTGCGCGGTGGCTCTTGCTGCGTCGCCCCGCCGCAGCCACCTGCCATCCTGCGAGGTTTCGGCACGGAAACCCACGCCTCCTTCGAGTCGGTCAGTGCCGAGGGTTCGAGTACCGGCCGTGGGAGCGTAAGCAGCGGGTGGCCAGGAAGCAGAATCGCCAGGTTTATCACTAATATTCCTTTAGCAAAATATTTAATAGCAGATTCTTTCTGTTCCTGGCAGCTGCCTCCGTCAGGCTGCGGGTATTTTTGGCAAGGCCGGCGCTGTTTTGCCAGCCGCAGGAGCCCCTGTTTCATCAGGGGCTGCACAGCAGCCAATTAAAGATTTCCCCCGGATTTGCGAAAATCACAGCTGGGGAACCGCGATTTAGCGAACGCAAGGACGACGCTGCCTGGCCGCTGCTGCTCCCATCAAACCCTCACGCCGTGGGGGGAGAGAAGCGAACAAAGGAACCAAGCGCGCACCCGGTCGCGGCTCGCGCTCCCCCCGCCTCTCCCTCTCGCCCTGGCGCTCTCCTTTCTTTTTACGTCACTTACGTTCATGTGGCCCTTTTCCCCGCGCTCCCTGGCAGGGGACGCGTGTCCCTCTTCCAGAGTGATTCCTTTTGCAGCTTTTGCCTCCGATCGTGCTTCCCGGCGATGCGCGCCATCCCTGCTTGGAGGCATCCCTACAGCAGGGGTGCCGGTGGGAGAAGGGCCGGGGCGATGGTTGAAGGGCTCGGCGGACGTAGCGCCTCGCGTTGGAGCCGGTGCCAGGAGGCTGCCGGCGCTGGGTACGGCCCCAGGCTGGTGACACATGGGCAGCCGAAGGCAGGAGAGCCCCCGCCGCCTCTGCTCCCTGCAAAGGGCGCTTGGCCTCCATCCCACAGCGGGAAGACCCGGGACATGGGTCCAGCGGGAGCGGCGCCAGGACGCGTGGGGGTCTGGCGTCCGTCACACCACCACGCTCTTTTCCCCTCCCGCCTCTAACGAGGGGGATCCATGGGTCCACGTCAGGGGCTCTGTCTCCGTCTCACCTGCTGAGAGCTCTTCCCAAGGGATGGGTGGGCAACAGGCTGCAGGATGGAAGGTCCCGGAGCAAACCCTGCCCCGATCCAGGAGTTTTTGCAAGGGCTCGGGATGGGCTGGGAGCACTGGTCTCAGCCGTAACAGCCTACACTCTGCCTTGCAGGGAGACCATGGCACCCTACACCATCCCCACCGAGCTGATCGTGGTGGAGGAGATCCCGCGCAATCAGATGGGAAAAGTCAACAAGAAGGAGCTTCTGCAGCGCTTTTACCCGGCCTAGGGCACGGCCCCGGGGCCAGGACCGGGAGCCTGGGGTGCCCAGTCCTCTGCTGCACCCGGTCTCGCTCTGCCACGGCGCTGACGAGACAGCAGTGATGGTGTGGGCTCACCGCAGTCTGGTCCGTGAATGAAGTCCGATAAAAGCAGGATTCATCCCGCCCGGGCGTCTGTTTGGCCGAACTGAGCTGGAGCTGCATCCGTTCCCGTTCCCGCTCTGCCTCAAGCCACGTGCGACTCATCGCCAGATGAAATTGCTCTTTAGATTAAACTCCTCTCTCCAGCCGGCTGCCGTGGTGCCTGGCAATTTCACCTCCTTTCCCGGGGACTCGGTGTCTTTCCCCGTAGTTTGATGACACCCAACTCGTAAAGATGAGGGGGAGGAAGGGGCAGGGGTGGCTGCTGGGGGCTGGCAGTGACCTCGGGGCGACTGGAGAGCCGTGAAGCGTCCCGACCACACATAGGGAGACCGGGAGGAAGAGCATGGCCGGGCAGGCGCTGGAGTTTTGGCCACGGCGAGGGGTGCAAGCCGTGGGGGGCAGATAGCCAGCGTGGGGTAGGGGGAGAGCCGGGGAGCAGATGCGGCACGTGCGCTCCCGGGGAGCGCTGACACCAGTGCCCAGGGCTGAAGGTTGTGGATTTCCTGGAGGACAGGCGGTATCCAGGACATTTTTGTCCCTGTTTGACTTCAGGCGCGATGGATGGTGGGGATCGATAATGCCAGTGCGGAACGGCAGCTGTGTCCCCAACCAGTGGGTCCAGCCCCAGTGTGGGGACAGTGCACTGGGGAAGCAGCACGGCAGAGGGACTGGTCCCTCTGGTCTGGTCCCATCTGGTGCTGAGGGGGCGGCGGGGAGCCCCAGATTTCCCTGCCAGCTGATGGGACCCTGAGAGCACCGGGAAGGGCAGGAGGAACAGGAGCACAAGTGATTACGCCGAGTGCCTTCGTTAGAGCCCAGAACATCTGGGAGGACAATTAGTGATCACGGCGAGGATGTGGAGGGGACAGCAGGCAGACACACGGTGCTGGGGAGGGATGGGATGGGACAAGAGGGGACAGGAAAGGGGATGTGGATGGGGACAGGCTGCAGCCCCTCCGCCCCACCTGCACGGACGGGCCCAGCCACGCGCCCACTCTGTCCGTCCGCATCGTCTCGGGCCGTGCTGGCACCTCCATTTCGGTACCTCAGGCTCAGAAGGGGCTGGGACAGGGACACCAGGGACACGCAGAGCTCATGCAGCCACCCCTCACCACCCGACGCCGGCACACGGACAGGACGCGCCGGCACGCGGAGCTGAGCACCGGTGGCTCTGGAGGGCCTGAGCGGATCCTTTGTTAAAACATCAACCGTGCAGTAAATTTTTTAACTTACCAAATAGATCAATATCAAATTATCATGTCTCACATTCATAACTCTTAAGCAAGCAACAATGGAGAGAGACAAGGTCACTGGAGAATAAATAGCAGCAAAAGCTCTTAATGATCTATCATTCTCGACAACCCCGGGCACCCCGCACCAGCCCGGTGACAAGATCATTAATAAAACTCTGCGGGAACGCTATCGATCGCTTTGATGGATGATCACAGGTAGCAAACGCTGTAAAACACCTGGCTGTCACACACCCGGGCGAGCGGCTTGGCTCACGCCGCTGCGGCTCTGCCGGGGTTTCTCCTCAGCGGTGGGTTTTGCCGGGAGGGTGGTCGGCGTCCTCAGCCCCCTGTCTGGGGTTGCCATCCGTGCTGGACCCCCCGGCCCTCACCTCCACCCCCCCGCCGCTATTCATCCCCATAGATGGGACCTGGTAATTAAAAGCCTCATTAAAGCACCAGGTTATGGTACCCCAAAGCCCAGCCCAGGAGCTGAGCTGGTCGGAGGTCGGCGTTGGTGACCCAGTGCCACCAGCTGAACCTGGAGACCTGCTCCATCCCCTCGCCGCCAGCTGTGGCCCCGGGACGCCGACACAGCCCAACTGGAACGGGGGGGGGTCCCCGAGGTCCCATCTGTCGCGGGTTGTGGGGGGCTGCGCGTGTCCCCCTGCAGCTGCAGGCGCTTCGCTTGCGAGCCACGTCGGCGGCGAGGTCTGGTCGTGGGTACACAACCGTTCCGTTACCCCGGCACCGCTGCAGGCTGTTAAGCCATCAATCTCCTTCGTTAAGTCCTGCCGGGCCTGGCCCGGCACCGCGCAATAAAACCGTTAAAACAACCACCGCCACCCAAAGCAGCGTCTTTACGCGTTGGCTGTAACGCCGACCGACGCTGGCTGTCCCCTGCCCCACTGCAGCGTCCCCCTACCCACAGCCCACCCTGGGGCACCCGGGGACCCGCTGGCCCCAAGCAAGGTGTCCCCAGGGGGCTGGGGGGGCTCTGTGTCCCCTCCAGCTGCTCCCAGCAGCTCCTCCCTGCCCCAGGCTCGGCACGCCAGGACCGGCTCTGCCGCTTTATGGCTGACATTATCTTTTATTGCCATATAAAAGCCGAAGCTCCGGCGGCTTTACGGCTGCTGTGCCAGCGGTTGGCACCTCGCTGCTCGGCTCTGCGTTCCCGGCTGCTCGCTCTCCCCATCGCTGGGTGTGGTGGGGATGGGGCACTGCCCAGACCCCCCCAGTCTCCATACTGGGGCCACCACTGGTCCCATCACCTGCAGTGTGGGGGTCCCAAAACCAGCTCTTGCACTGGCCCGAGTAGATCAGAGGGTGGCAGCTGGGAGGGGGGCACCTGGCCCCTCCAAAATAGGGTGACCCCCTTCTCCCAGGGAGTCATAGGTCTGGGCTGGTGCCATTTGGACCCAACATCTGTGGGACCCCAAGTCCCTGTCCCCACAGGAGAGGGGCAGAGGGTGGCGGTGCAGGTCCAGAGGTCGAGGGGAGTGAGGGTCCCACTGCTGTGTCACGGTCAGCGCCACGCCACGGGCACCAGGCAGCTCCGGCACCACGGCCCAGGCCTGGCCCCTTGTCAGAGCCCATCACATCCGCCAGCCCCGTGCCGTGATGCCGGTGGCAGGGAACATCTGCTCGGCCGCCCCGCTGCCACGGCACGTTAGGGTCAGGGCAGCCACCAGGACCCCCGGCCAGCATCACCGGGGCGGCTCCTTGCTGTGATGCTGATGCAGGGTGGCAGGGCGGATGGACAGAATCGGGGGGACGGACGGATTCGCGTGGATGGATGGAATTGGACAGACGGGCAGGCAAGTGAGAGCTGCTGCCTGTGGCAGGGCCCAGCCACACCGCGGGTCACCGGTGCCCGGTGCTCACGGCACATCTCCATGTCCCTTCCTGCCATCCCTGCAGACACCCACACTGCTCAGCTTCTGGGGACGGGCAGAAGGCACCCCGTGTCCCACACCCTGTGTCCCACATCCTGTGTCCCTCATCCCCTTCCCCCTACCCTTGTGCCCTACCCCCGTGTCGGTGTCCCACGCTCCAGACCTCGCCCCACACCGGGAAGACACCCAGGGCACGTTTTCCCCGGAAGGGGAGCGGTGCTGGCCGGGCAGGGGTCCCCGGACAGAGGGGTCACCGGTGTCACCGAAACACTGCACCTGCCCTTGTCGGGCCGGGGGCTTGGTCCCCAGGAGGGTGAGAAGCCCCCCCCGTCCCCACTCCGCCCTGCCTGGCGGCAGCCGGGACCCCCGGGACCCCGACCCGGTGCGGCGGGGACCGGTGGCGTCGAGGCCGGTGGCCGGGGCGATGCTGCCACCTGGCGCCACAGCTTCGTGGAGCCACCGGCACCGGGGGTCGGGGGGCAGCACTGGGATCGGGGGTCGAGGGAGCAGCACTGTGATTGGCACTGGGGCTGGGGGCAGCTCTGGGACCGGCACCGGGGGTCGGGCGGCAGCACAAGGACCAGGGGTCGGAGGGGCAGCACTGGGATAGGAACCGGGGGTCGAGGGCAGCACCGGGACCGGGACTGGGGGCCGGAGTCAGCCCTGGGACCGGAACCGGGGGTCGAGGGAAGCACCAGGACCTGCACCGGGGGTGGGGGTGAGCGAGGCCGGGGGCCTTACTGGGGCTCCGTGAGCATCCCTGGGCCGCTCCCCTCCGTGGGAGCCCGCCGGGACCGGCACCGGGACAGCGCGGGACGCTGTCGCCCCACTCCCGAGCCGCACCGGTCCCGGTACCGCAGCGCGGCCGGGGGGTGCGGGACGGGCGCGCCTCCACGAGAGGGGTGCGGCGGGGCGGGCAGAACCAGTCCCGGTCCTGGTCCCGGTGCCGGTCCTGGTCCCAGTGCCGGTGCCGGTCCTGATCCCAGTGCCAGTCCTGATCCCGGTCCTGGTGCCGACGCCGGACCGGTCGCGGCGGGGCCATGGGGGCCGGGTCCCT
>WHYT01016649.1:311402-348072 GCA_009806455.1 Tetrax tetrax | reverse complement strand
GTAGAAAAAGTAGACAGCTGAAGGGCAGAGAGAGAGAGAGAAAGGTCCAAAGAAAAGGACAGCGAGGTCAAGAACAATAGGGACGAGGAGCCCCGCAGAGAGATAGCGCAAGAAAGCGCAGGGTCGGTGAGCGGGACGGGGCGGGGGAAGGAGAGGAAGAAGAACGGAGGGATGGTGACAGGGCGCACACAGAGACAAGGGGCGGGCAGGGAACAGGACAAAGGGCATGAGAAATAAAGAAATCTGTTCAAAGAGACCAACAAGGAAAAATAAAATAAACAGCACCGGGCTAGACGAAGACAGAGGAAGACAGAAAAGGGCCAGGAAGCAGGACAGAGGAGGAGAGAAAGGGGAAAAAAAGGGAGAGCCAGCTAGGCAGGGAGGTATAGCAAGAAACGACCAGGCAGTGGGACAGAAAAATAAAGACAGAAAAGATGGGACGGGGAGCAGGACAGAGGTGCAAAAAGAAGCACTCGGCTGCCGGGCGCCCATGCTGTTTTCTAGCGTATGCTGGGACGTGTACTTTTTGCTGCCACGCCGCCGCATTGCTTTCGGGCACGCGTGGAGCGGTGTGGTCCTTGCTACTCCCGCGGCCCCCGGTGTTTTTGTTGCCGGTTTCGTGTGGTTTTCTGCGGGCTTTCAGGCGCCGAAATAGCGATACTCCGGCTCAGCTGCCGCGCATGCGCCGTGTGGCGCTCGCCGTGCTCAGTGCTGCCGCCTGGCGAAGCAAACCCGGTACTGCACCTGCCGGCCGCACACGTGCTGCCGCGCCGCTCGCTGCCGCCCGCCCGTGCCGGCGATGCCGTGCTCCGCGGCGATGCGCTACCCGTCCTTGCTGCCTCCGGCTACCGAAACGTCGCTGCCGCCCCACGTGCGGGGGGGCGGCGGGCGCGCCGCACGCAGAGCCGGAACGTGCATGGGGGGACGTGTATGGGGGTGACCTACCCCAGGGGGTCCACCTGAGATATTCCACAGGAAATAAAGCACCTGGGGTAAACTACAGGATGATCCACACCAGGTAATTCACAGCAGCGCCCCTAAACCTGCCAGTGTTCCACCCCAATTTTTCCCCTAACTGGAGTGGTTTGTGTTTTTGTTTTCCCTTGTCTGTAACATAAAAATTAGGGGTTTCATCGCTCCCCCAAAATATTACATTATGGGGGTTTTCAGGGCTTTTCCAAAATGCAAAGATTGGGGATTTTTCCTTGGGGTTTTGGGCACCAAAATGTGGGTTGTCTTTTGCTTTTCGGCTGCATCAATCGAGGTAGATCTGGCTTTCCTGGGAGCCCCAGATCAGTTTTTTTTCTCCCCACGTTGCTCTACTTTGGGGTTTGTGCCCTCCACCCCCACCCCACCCCACCCCTTGCAGACCCACAATCAGGGTATTTTTGTGCCATGACAGCAGCTCCCGCTCCACATGCGTGGCTCCACAGGAGAAAGTCCCTGTTTGGGGCAATCTGCTCCAAACTGGCATGGGAAAAGGGAGACAAGAAAAGGGAAAGGGCAGCTGCGGAAAGCGCTATTATATCTTCCATAGAGGTTACAAGAAGAGAGGAGGGTATTTTTAAATCCTTTCCAGAAATAGGGCTTCCTTCCATTTTAAAAATCTTACATAGTACAGACATTTACACTCATGTATCTGTCTACTTGTTTTATGTATTACCTGTATTACCTACATTTGAATGTAATATCGGTTCAGACTTAGATTTAGACTTGCATATATTGACACTTATATACTCTATTTTGACTATGTCTATTTAGACTCACAGAATATCTACTTACACTTAATTTATTTAGAATAAATCAACATTTCTTATATACATCTACGTTGCTGTCTATTTAGACTTACCTTGTAACACTGCAATACCTTTTAGACTTTTCTATTATGACTTAGAGATCTATTTACAATTATATATACTTAGACTTTGTATCTATTAACGCTTACACACAATCTCTCTTTAGATGACATATAACATCTGCTTGGACTTACTAGGTCACACAGTGTAAGTATAGGTAGCTCTATCCATTCAGACTTTTTTCTACTTCCAATTCCTATCTATAATCTTTTTCATTTTTTCAGACCTTTATTTTTTAATTTATATACAGAGATTTATTTTGGCCTTTTAAAAACTCTGTAGATCTCTACTTCTATTTTTTAAAATATTGTAAATGTTTTATATAATATAGTAGACAGGCTTTTATTTTGAAATCCTTTAATATATGTAAAATATTATTATTTTTCTACATACATGAAAATGAGAAGATTTTTCTCTAGTTCAACACCTCACAGCCACATTTACAGGTTTTTGGTTTTTTAATCCGCTCCCATGAATTTTCAGGTATTTTTGGGCTGTGATTCCTCTTTTTAGGGGGAACCCCCATGACCTCCCCATCCCACGCTCACCTGCTCGTCCACTGCATCACCATTCCCCCAGTGACACTGAGGTACCCCAAATGACAGCATCACTCCCACAACCACCCTCTTTTAATTCACCCCCAGAAAAGGCACAAAGTGAGGGAAACTTTCCGGACCAGCAGCTCATAACTTTACATAATTACAGCCCCTCCCCGAAAAGGGGAGCTCCTCCTGAAAAATCATAGGAGGCAGCCCCCCCAAAAGGTTGCAGCCCCTGCAGCCTCTGGCCCATGGAGGTGCAGGGTGCCCAGGGACAGTGACACATCTATCGCTCAGGCTCTGCTCTGCCACCTTACCCCTCTGTCCCCGCGCTGTGACAGACATGCCAGGGCACCAACCGCCCCCGGTCCCCGTTGGCACCAGGCTCTCCCCAGCAGCCAGCCCTTGCTGTCGCTGGAGTCAGAGCCCGGCCCTCACCCTCAGTACGAGTAATGACGGACAGACAAATCTGGGCTGGGGGCATTTACCGAGCACCATGAGACACAGATATAAAAAACAGCACAAAAGAAAGGAATTTAGTCTGAACAAGGGACAGGACAGTACCTGAGCTAAAGGAGGATTCTAGGTAAACTGGTCAGCTTGAAATACACTGCATCCTTTTAAAGCTAGAATCATCTAAACACTTAAAATCAGTATTAAGACTAATTGAGACAATTTTGAATGCACTCTCAGTATAAAAGTAAACACTCTTGCTGGTGTTGGAAAATGTCTCCTCCCTTCCTTACAGCACCCTGCAGGGAACCTCACCCCTGTCAGGCTGCGGGACAAGGGCGTACCGTAATTAGAATGCACGCTTATGGATCCACCGCAACAGCTATGGCCCTCGCACTGCTGCTGCACATCTTCTCTGCTTGGTCAAAAAAGCTGAAAGTAAAGCGTAAAACTCTAAGGAGTTAAATGAAAAATAAAGAACACATCTCAGTAATTCACTTTATGCTCTCAAGGTATGTGTATATTAATATAAATCCAATAAAAAAGTTTATACTATCAAAAGTATGTGATGCTCCTTTCACATGCATTGAACTTGCATAGCTGTGAACGTATATCATTAAATTATAACTGTGTATTTTGGAGACAAATAACTTGACTAGGGTTGGGTTTTTTTGCATGCTACATGATTAGAGGGACTTGTGGCCAGCTGCACTGCCCAAGCAGTGCTACTGAACTGCCAGGAAAATGCGTCATCGGAAGTGCAACAGAAACAAAGTACTTGTAGCTGGTTTGTAAGATTCCTATGCCCAAAGTTCACCCAGCATATGATATTTAAAAGTACAACAGTATTTATTGCTCTGTTATAGCCTTGCATAAACACTTACCAACATAAGCAGTTACAGTTCCTAGCATAAGCAGTTACCAGCGTATTGTTTTGCCTTTGGAAGAGTCTTACCAACCCGACTGAGCCGGAGACACCGCCAAGCAGGAGGATGATGATCAGCGGGGTCAGAGCAGAGAAGGGAGGGAGGCGCAGCACCTTCAGGGCGTCCCCTGTTGTTCATAGAGTGAGCTCTGAGTCCTTTCTCTCTCTCTGTTCTGAGCCACCTCTGTTTATCCCCTCAGCAGATCCAGTGGCAAAGTACTGACCAGGCGTTGGTGCACGCGTGGCCAGCACACGCAGCAAGGCCGGCCAAGTACGTGTCCTGCTGGCTGACAGCGGTTCCCGGAGAGCAGCAACATCCTGCTCCATAACACCCCTCCTGGCTCCCCTCTCTGAGATAACAGCCCTCCTGCCTCCCCTCTCCAAGGTCGCGTTCTCACAGCTGTGTGCAGCTTGTAATTTCTCACGGTGGCCCTACACAGACCATCCCTGAGATCCCTCACACATGCCACCATGTGGGCCATAGTCGGGACACTGTGGTATTCCACAACCCGTGCCCTTAAGCAGTGTAAAGCTGCCTGTCCTGCCACATGCCCCTGCCCAGTCCCTCCATTCGTCACAGACACGGTCATATTGACAGTGGGCAAAGAAAATTTGCACTTATGGTATAGATTTTCACTCACTGTATACAAAACTACTTGTTTTCCATTAGCTGTATAATCATTATGTTTATACAAACATTTTATTTCTATAATGTATGATCTTCATAGTTAATAATCCATGCACTACGGTGACTGAGGGACTGGGGCATCGTATGAGAGGCTGAAAGAGCTGTGACTGCTTAGCCTGGTGAAGAGCGGGCTCGGGAGCAGGCGGTGAATCCTATCCATGTGCACAAGTACCTGATGGGAGGCAGTAAAGAAGATAGAGCCAGACTCCTCTCAGTGGTGCCTAGCAATAGGACACA
Source organism: Tetrax tetrax (assembly GCA_009806455.1). Classification (NCBI taxonomy): domain Eukaryota; kingdom Metazoa; phylum Chordata; class Aves; order Otidiformes; family Otididae; genus Tetrax; species Tetrax tetrax. The sequence goes on along the minus strand of WHYT01016649.1, from coordinate 343,374 downwards.
GACACAAACGGATACAGGAAATGCCATTTAAACAGTGGTTTGTTTGTTTTTTTTTTTTTTTACTGTAGGCATGGTTAACAGTGGAACAGGTCACCCGGAGAAGTTGCAGATTTTGCACCTTGAAGATATTAAAAACCTGACTCATCACCTGAGCAACCTGCTCCACCTGACTGCTTTAAACGGGATGGGTGATGTTTGGACTCATGATCCCAAACACCCTCAGCCATTGAAGGCCTTGAAGGCCTTCATGAATTGAAGGCCTTCTGGGGTATACCAAAAGAGTAATGGAAGGGTCCTGAAGAGCTTGAAGGGCGGATGCAGAATCCTCACAGCAAACAGATGACTCTGGGGAGGACAAAAGGGCAACACTGGGACACCTAGAATCATGGAATCATAATGGTTAGGGCTGGAAGGGACCTTCAAAGCCCACCCAGTCCAACCCCCCTGCAAGGAGGAGGGACATCTCCAACCGGATCAGATTGCTCAGAGCCCTGGCCAACCTGGCCTGGGATGTTTCCAGGGATGGGGCATCCACCACCTCTCTGGGCAACCTGGGCCAGTGCTCTACAACCCTCATTGTAAAAATTTTTTTCCTAATATCCAATCTAAATCTACCTCCCTCTATTATAAAACGATCACCCCATGTCCTGTCACAACCGGCCCTACTGAACAGTTTCGTCCCATCTTTCCTGCAGCCCTCTTTAGGCACTGGGAGGCCACTCTAAGGTCTCCCCGGAGCCTCCTCTTCTTCAGGCTGAACAGCCCCAAATCTCTCAGCCTGGCCTCACAGCAGAGCTGCTCCAGCCCTCTTACAATCTTCATGGCCTCCTCTGGACTCTCTCCAACTGGTCCATATGAGCATATGACACACAAAGGCAAATGGTGAGGTAATAAGAGGATATGAGGACACCAGAGGAGCAGAGTGCCCTGGGTGCCAGGAAGGCAGATGAGTCACAAGAAGACAGGGTGGCAAATCAATGGGTCCTGAAGAAACTAAATGACAATCAAAAGGAACTGGGGAACGCTGAAATGCAAGGATCCTGAGGGGGATTAGAGGACCAACGAGATGGGATCCTGAGGGAACTAGAAAACAAAAAGGAGGGATCCTGATGGGAGTGACAGCACATGAAGGTGTCCCAAAGGGATCAGAGCATAAGCAAAGAGCTCTGGGGTGCTATAGAGGCAAACAAAAGGGATCTGTGGCAGACTATAAGGACAATGAAGCAGCCTTGGGGGGTTCTGACTTCTAATGGACAGCTGTGGGGCATAATGGAGGCAAATACAGGTGTCTGGGTTGCACCAAAAAGCAAATTAAGGGGTCCTGAAGGAACCAGAAGGCAATTGGAGAACTGCGTGGGGTGCACCAAAAGGTCAATAGAGGGCTCTTCAGAGGGTTAGAGAGCAAATGAGGTCTCTAAGGAGACTGGAATGCAGAGGGATTTGGGGAAACGGAAACGAAAATAGTGGTAGTAAGAGAATCTCAGTGAAACAGGATATCTGAAGGGACTGACAGGGCAACAGAGGGCTCTGCAATGCACTGGAAGGCAAACACAGGGAATGTGAGGCACAAGGGTAGCAAATTGGGCAGTCCAAATTAGACTAGAAGGTAATTCTATTTACTCACTTCCATGCTGTTTGGTGGAAATCAAGGGCACAACTCAGGAAGTCCTTCAGCCAGCCTCGGCTGACAATTCTTCTCCAGTGCTCAGACTGCAGAAAAAGCCAAGACTGCAAGTCACTTTCTGTAACCCAGAAACGCATCGTGGTCTCCTATCCAACTCCATTTTCAAGCCAGCTACCTATCCCAGACACACGCACAGCAAAACCAACAACAAAGCCTGCACCCACTTCCTTTACTAGAGGTCCCAGTACGTCAATACTGCACCAGTTGTATACCGCGTATCTATCACACACACACGGCGGCCCACAGGGAACACCCCCCTTCATTTTCCAAGCAAGAAGCATGCATAATCCTACACACATAACCCACCTGACCCTGGAATAGCTCAGTTGGAAGGGATCTACAAGAATCATATAGTCCAACTGCCTGAAACAGACACCATAGCTAGAATTAAACCCTCTACCCTTCAAACTCCAGTGCTACCTCATCACATGCTGGATGACCCAGAACTCCAGGCTTTCTGTTCTTCTGAGCTCATTAAGGTCAGCGAAACCTTGCACTGCTTATCCTTTGCTGTTCCAGCATTTTTCTAGCTCTCCTAGATACATGTCCAGAGACAGTGGTATCAAGCCTAAAATAACTTCCTCATAATGAAAGAGTGGCAGAAGAGCTAGAACCATGGCCAGATTTGGGAGGAGCCTAAAAACGCAAAAGATGAAGGACATTTGAAACAATAGCACTCAGTACAGTGGAAGCAACCTGGAAGATGAGGTTAGCACACAAAAGAATAGCACACACAGAGCAGCAAGTCAAAATTGTGACATGGAAAAAAAAAAAAAAAAAAAAAAGTATCCCACTCTCCCCCAACACAAGCAGCTGTAGCACCCTAAGATGGATACTTGCAAGCATCTCCACCTGAGGGTGCTGAGGACAGGTGAGGGAGCAACAGTCCTAAGGACTCACAGTGGCACTGAGCAACACCTTTGGGCCTTATTAACCCCACACCTCTTAGCTGGCCCCAGGATGAGCTGAGGCACTTAACTCTACAGCTTGTTCCTGTCAGCATTATGCCATCTGCACTTGCATCTGTCATCACTAGCCTCACTGTAAAGATCTGGACCCACCACTGAGGATCAGGTACACCTGGAAACAGGCAGGACCAGCAATGAGCTGTGGCCATTCCCCAAGTCTCCAAATCCAGGAGAGAACATGATGCAGGCATAAGACAACATCAGCAGATAAGACAAATGCATGCTTGCGCTGACACTTGCGTGAACAAAGTCTGTGTATGTGCTGACACAAACACCCCTCCGTGGACCCATAAGGGCTTGCAGGACAGCTGCTCCTGTTGACAGAGACCTCACAGCAAAGGTCTACGGAAAACAACAAATCCTAGTTGCTCCCAGCCTCTAGCCTTGTATAGCTAGGAGGGGCAGGGCTCTGGGTTCAAAGATAGATCTCTCCTCAGGGGATGCAGCTGGGGCTGGCAGCAGCGTTATTCCCAATTGGTGCATTCTGACCCTCTGATCTTCACCCATTCCACCACAATATTCCCCCACATCACTCCTTCACGTGCACTGCAGCTCAACAAAGGACTGCTGCAGGACAACAAAGTGACAATTCACTTGATCTGAATTTGTACATGGAACTGCAGCTACTTAAATTGCTCACCTCCACGGACTGCTATTTGTTACAAGGACAGAAAAATAAATTTCAAAATATCTTTCAGGTCATCAATTTATCAGGTTATCAGAGACTATGCTTGTAATTCTAAATGTACGGAGCGCATATGAAGTACTGTCCACTTCACTGTATGATTTTTTTTTTTTAAGCTATACCAACTAACTCAGAAAGGATTAAACATTTAACTTTTATTAGAAACCTGAATTCAGTTTCTTCAGAAATGAGTTAAAAACATTTTCATGTACCCCTGGACCTTCTCTTTGCAAATGAGTGTCTGAAAGATTTGTATTTCAACTAACTGCTGGAATGATACTTCTGAGTGTTGGCACCAAATACCCAATGCCTAAGGTTACCAGAATGAGCATACTAATGTGCAATTTCCTCAGCATTCAATTTTCTTTCAAGTCTCACAGACGATAGGCCATCTCATGTAAGGCTAACAAGTTAACACTTAAAATCACATGAGTTCATTTCAGCTGTTAAGGCACATCCTTTCTTCCGCACGTGTTAGTTTCACACACTGTAACAACAAACTAAACTCAAGGTATTTCAACATACCATACTCTTTGCAGAAAAACTGCTATTGTACTAATTTAAAAAGCTAACAAATATTTATACCAAATACAATTCCAATACATGTGTAACAATTTATTGTACCACCATTCATATAAAGCATTTCAATCCAAAATGGTCAGAAACAATCTTAAATATCTGCATAAGAATTTACAAACATTAGTAAAGATATACCACAGGCTACAGCTTTCTAAGTTTTCAAGTGTAAGTTCTGGTAGATATCCATGTTTAAATAAAATGGACAATACCAGTAGAGATGCATACCTCTATTGTCTTTATTTATAAAGAAGTGACAACACTAGAAAACACATTCATAACCAGTGCTTTGAACAGCGAAGGTGGGATCTAAAAAAGTATGATTAAACTCAACAACCTTAGGTCTTTATGAAGTTGCATATCTGCCAGGAATGCTGAAATGCAAGAGTTTACACCTGCAAAATTCCATAATGGAACAGCCACATAATATCAAATATAATCTCCAATTTCCAAACCGGTACATAAAAAAAGCCATCACTAAGTATTAGAAGACCGCTGCAAGTTCTTATTGCTTTTTGAGTTAAATAATAATCTTCAAATAAATGAAAACCCATCTCTATAGTATCTTGTTCATCTTCTTGTTCATTCATTAACACTGGAAGCAATCAGTTAAAATACAATGTGGCAACAGAGGCATTTAAAAAAAACCCCAAACAAAACCTATTTCAGTACATCCCCACCCTCCCTCCCCACCCTCACCCTGAAACCCGCTATAACCACTTAGTGCCAGTAGGGGAGGAAAACTCAATAGACAAAACCAGAAATATGACTACAGTAAGAAGGAAACAAAGGGAGATATAGCTTCCTTAAATATTCAAGATCTGATGTCTTCCAAAACAAAGCACATCATTCTCATCATTTAAAAAAGGAAGTTGCTGTATATGTAGCTACTCCTCGCGCATGCTGAGTAGTTCTCAAGTCCACCGAGTTCCACTGTGCAGCAGTAAATTTTGAATTCAACAATGCTTCAAAAACTACAGTAATATTCCACGCGCTTTTTACTAAGGAGAGGGAAAAAACCAAATGCCTGTTGATGTTGTTCTTGCCAGTTCAGCATTTCTGCAACAATTCCATTTGTCTCTTGCAGTATGAGAGTTCTACCAGCATCAGTCTTCAGAATCATCCTCAGAAGCTGTTAGAACAACACAGTATAATCAGAAGCTTTGACAAAGGTCTGTGAAATTAGAGTACTTTAAGATGAGTAGTAGAAATAATGGTAATTTTACAATATTGAATAGCACATTGTAATACCCACCCAAACCCTATGTAATTACATAGCTCGATTTTTAAATGGATCTCATGTCTGAAAAATAAAGCATTTTCAAATTAAAACTCGGTATTACAAAATGCAGTGTCCTCCTGCTGTTCTTCCTCAAAAAAAAATGGAAGAAAACTTAATTACGCCAGAGATTCAACTTTTACCTAATTTTTACAGTGGCTAATTCCAACAGTAGTCAGAGGAGAATATATTCAATCCATGAAAGCAGCACCCAAAACAAGGGAGAGAAATTGCTCACAAAGTTAACAATTTGGATACTAAAATACCTAGAAAGGTTCAGCAGGCTAAACAAACAGAGTCTTAAATTTTTTTTCATATATATATATATATATATATATATGTAAGTTGCTTAATGCAATTAAGTCAGGCCTACTTGGAAGCAGCTCCTTTCTCTGCCCCCATTCTTTCCGCATATGCAAAATGAACATAAAGCCCACATATGCATAGGATTTTGTTGCTGCAAGGTGAACTAAAAGACAAATATACAATTGTCAACTATGATTTTAAAAGTCAGTATACGCATCTACAATAGGTTTGTAAAGTGTCAGTTTGTCCATAACAGGACTTTAATCTGTCCTCTTAAGCAAAATCTGCAGTCAAGACCGTATTCACACTCAAGTAGCTTGTTTCAGCTCTGAACATACCAAGAAGCAAGGTCTGTCTCCTCACTTCTCCCGTTTTTAGAAAAGAAATGTAACTGAAGTAGCATCAATAATAAATCTAAACCTCAGTATTCTTTATCTGCAAGTCAGAAAGCCTGAATCAAACAGATTAAATTACTGTGTAAATTGGCACTCATTAATTTCTACTCTAATAAGGATGTAGATAATCTAGGAATAAATTCTGAACTCAAGTCCACCTTTTTCTGCTCTGAATACAGAAATAATCATCTGGTCCTTGAACTAAAACTTACAGACACCCCATTCTTTATCGTACTTCAAATTCATCCTATGCACTGAAAATTCATATACAAACTTTGGGACATTCACATGGACACTGGGGGGGAGTAGATCAACTACCCTTCTACTGCCTATTCATGATGTCCTGAAATAATATTTAGATTCAGGATACATTTACCAGAAGTCAGCATATAGATTTGAATTTAAGCACACTGAAGAGGATATTAGATGAAGAGTAGGCTAGTCCTTGCCAAAACTGGCAACTGTTCAATTTCATTCCTGAAGTGGATAGGTCGGATCAAGGATACACAGAACTGAGAAGTGTGTGTGGATAGAAAAAAAGAAAGAGGAGAAGAGGAAATGGCAAGAGAAATATGCTAATTTAAGTGCAACAGAAGTCAACTATAAATATTTCTTTTCTACTAGGTCTCACATAAAAGGCTAGAACCTGAAGGTCACCACCAGTTCCATAAGTACTTACTACTCAAATTACAATAAACAAACTGTATCTAGCAAGGATCTTGTTATCACCTGCAGAAAACACTTCTGTGGTCTAAGTAACTCTATGCCATTGGGAAACCAATCATGGAGAATTAAAAACAGCTCCCCCTCAGAATAATTCTACTGACAATGGAAAAAGCACTGCTGGGTAAAGTCAAATTTTCAGTAATTAAGTTTGGTATTATGAATCTTGGCAAGGAGGATTGTACTCATTTGAGTTGATCTAATGGGAGGGGAAGAGGGGAAGCACCTACTTTCAATATCTTCCATATGTGCCTGAAGAGTTCTTGCAAGGTTAATAAACTAGAAACAAGGCAGAGAGAAAGTAGTTTAAAAGTGGCAAAGTTATCTGCAGAAATTTGCAACAAGTTAGCAAAGTTTTCTTCACTTTTTCCATCCCAAAGCTTCATCCCAGATGTCGGTTATCCTAACCCATTTGCCCAACTTAGAAATATCAATGCAAAATTTAATATAAATCCCCACACATTAGACTTCAAATTGCTATTGCAGAGTTATTTCAGCTCCCGCTATATGTCAAATGTTTCTGGTAGCAGTTGGTGGCATCATCTTCATGTTCTACAGTCTGTAAAACACATCACTTTTGCAAGTAGCACACATAAACAAATGCCAGTTTTATGAAAATGGTTTCTAAAAATTGTAATGCAGGAAAAATATATCTATAAGGACTGCAATAGTTGGATCCATTTCATGTACTTCACTCTTAGTACTGCAAAACAGACTTCTCTGACTGAATGATGGTAACAAAAAAAAGCACAATACGCTTAAGATTTTAACTGTAAATAAACTCTTTAAGAGCAGGATTATTGTTAGGCAACAGTGGCGGTTTAATGTTAAAAGTACGCGGTGTCAAGACCCAAAGCCAAAATCCCTAGGAATACAATTTCCTTCGGCAACTTTGAAAGTCTCAGATGAGTGTTTCTTTGTCAGTGATAGTCTACATCACTGTTTCAGTGATAGTTCAGAGTTTGAGACACAGCAAACAAAAGGAAACAAGAATGTAACACTACAGTTTCCATTAGCTCAGTTGCATGCTCCAGATCAAACACACACTGGTGCTCCCAGTGGTTTAAAATGCATTGTCCCACAATTGTGTAACGCCGCCTCTGATGAAAAAAACAGTAAAAAGATCTTATTTCTACAATACACTCAAGCTAATAACCCATACTGGATGCTGGCTACTATTATATCTTTTTTATGTCTCTCCGCCTGTAGCACAGAAAACTGGACTGAACATTTAATCTGTGGAACACGGAATACAAGCTCTACATTAAATACATAGAGAAAAGAGCACCACTGTTCTAACACAGTAAGAGATAAGAGCACAGTCCTGCTTCTACCTCAGAGGCCCAGTACCTGCTAACAACAACTCCAATAAACTTTCAACAAGCTTAATATTGTCAATTCTTTCTATGTAATGAAAAAAAAAAAATTTAAAAAACCAAAAAACAGCTTCTCAGGAGCTCAGTTGGCAAAGAGCACTGATTCATCAAATAAATTTGTAGAATTAAATAAATGTGTAGAATAAAGGATTTCTGAATGAGTCACCATGCAGAAATAACTTGTACGATGATCTCTTACTGGTAAAATGTGTACTTTCTGCATTCCTAAGCCAAGCCATTTAAGTGACAAGGGCCCAGTCAAATAAGAGTTTTGACTAATGCCAGAAAAATCACACTATAGCTAGTCAGTTTTAAAATGTAATATTTAAGTACATATTCAGGCAGAATCCAGCCAGCAAGCATTGCAAAGTCTAGACATTTGCAATGCAGACTGGCATAATTAATCAAGTAAGATAGTTCAACATTTTCAACTACATGTTTTGTACGCAGGGAGGTTAACCTTCCAGTTCTGCATAAATTCACAACGGTCATGACAACATACATGCAAAGCAATGAATTACCAACAACCTTGACAAAAATACTTTTACAACACATTAACTGCAATAAAGTAGTACCTTCAGTTTCAGATCAAACACTGCGTTACCCCATTAACAAACGCAGATCGTTTTAGACCTAAATTTGTTCAATGAGCATGCTTCTTGTGTATGTAGCTGATAGGTCGCTGAGGTTAACAATCTAGTTCCAAGCTCCCTGTATGAGCAATTCCTGCCATGAAATCACTGCATACTTACTCTGACACGTGTGCTGGCCTCACTTGCAGTTCCTAGCATATCAGAAAAGCGCTGCTCGCATAAGTGTAACAACACTACAAGGTAGAGACCAGAGCTGATAAATTCATAGTCTGCCTTAAAGGAGATCAAAAGAAAGATTCAGAATTGCAAAGATATGTCTGCATATATAAATCAAGAAATAAACAAGAATTACATTTTACTGGAAACATTACATACTTGATCTCTAGTTGTTCTAAGAAAATTACGGAAATTTAATACTACAAAATTGTAATTACTGAAAAGCTATGAACTTGGGGTTCTTCCCAACCACCCCAGATCCAACATGTTATCCTTGAGATAAATAGAAAGAGTTCTAGAAATAAAATCTCAGTCAGCATGATTAGGTTACAGGAAGGAATCTGAGAATTAGAGTATTATACCACTAGGGAAAATAAAAAGAGACTTAGCTGGTTTCATTTCAGTGGTCTGAACGCTTTACATAAAGCCAAAATAAAGGGAAATAATATAAGAACTTTATGGTATTACAAATATTTTGAGAAGCTATTTTCCCTGCTAAAAATAAAGAAAAACTTTCAAAATGCTACTGCTGAACTGATCACTTAGAGCCAATTCCTTAGGAAAGAGTTCCAAAGCTCTTATTTCTATCAATGTACAGTGACAGTAACCAACAATCAGTAACGCTAAAATGTAAGATGATGGCACTCTTGAGAAAGACTTGCCAGAGTCTGGCACAAGTGACAGGAACTACAGTACTAGGGTAAGAGCATACTCTAAACAATAAGAAAATAGGAGATTGATATTTGGCCCCAAAACTGGTATCACTTTGTATTTTCTGTCAACTTCTGAGGCAGGTAAATTTCTTTAGTCTTTCTATATTCACAGAATATAATCCAGAGAATAAGGAAAACTCCCTGAATAAAGTTCATTAAAATAACGCTAGTTTTTTGTTATTCGTTCATTTTTAAATACTACATGATCTAGTAGTTCCAAGATAATGTATTTTATAACGACAGTAATACTAATGTGCCTTTAATTTAGAAAAGGACTTGAAGGAGCAGCAGGAAAAGCTCTCAGGGAAGAGGTTAGTTTCTACCACTCCAATGAAACAAAATAAGTTTTTAATGGCTTTAAAATGACTGCTCAATTGTGTTAAAAAACAGCTAAAAGCAAAGACAATTCATGACTTAATGTGAAATTCAATCTAATCATACTAGTATTCCCACTGCACCTATGTGGCAGAAACACCAGACTGCAAAGCTAGATGACAGATCTGCAACTAAGAAAACGATAAGAGATAATTACACTTACTGAAAGCTCAGCTATAGGAAGCACAGCAGGAAGATACAATTTGTCTGAACACTGAGGAGAAAAACCTGTTCCATGGTGATATTACTTCATGTGCATAACAGTCCTTCTGAAAAGGAGATGCATTTTCCTTCTCTAAAGAAGCGTGCCATCCTAGCACTAAACCAACACTTACCAAATTAGGCAAAATATACTAACTTGTTCATTTGCATGTGCCCTATAGAGTTCATGAATGTCAAAGTCTTCCAGATTCAGATGCAACTTCTCCTTGCACAGTTCACAAGTTGTTACTGCTTCCAAAGAAGAACCTGGTGGAGAGGGCCAAGGGGAAAGTCAGTGTCAAGTTGCAACAATCCATAACATAGGACACAATTATACAAGCATTACAAACCGTTAACTTTCTTGGATTTACTTTGCAGAGCAAGGTTAGAAGAAAGTCTTTATTATGAATGTAGTGACTATCTGCTACTATCAGAATTTAAAATGCTATAGAACATTTATTCTCTATTTAGCTCAACATATTTTTCCTCATGTTCATTCCAGACACCATATGCCTCTTCCTGGAAGTCTGGCATAAAATCACTGCTTGGGCTGTTTGAATTCTACAGTGTAATCCAACTATACCCCAAAGTAATAATAAATATACTGGAATAGCTTACAGTTATTGCCAGAGCAACATTTTGTCTTAAGTTATTTGGTTTAATAACAAGCTGCTCCATAAGCAACAAAGCAAGTTTATAATGGATTTATGTCTTATATAGTCAAACACCTCAAATTAATTTCTCCTACAGGCCGAGGCTCCTAATACATCCCCACTCTGATGTGGGTCCTCTGCTACTGAGTAAAAGAGTAAACAGATGCTAGCATGCTCCTTTGGTAAGAAGTATTCCATGATCTTAACGTCTTCTACCAAGCCACCCATTTTTAAGTCTTAAAAATACTACAGATAACTTTGCAATAAATGGACTGCGCAGTTTATAACTAAAACATTTGTATAGTGTGCAATTTCTGAAGTGTTTCTCAAAAAAATTCTATATGCATTTTGAAGTAATTTTTAACAAGCACTTTTAACCACTGTGAACAGGAGTCAATATTTAAAGAAAAAAGTATTTAAGTATAGTTACAATAGAAAAACATTTTTTGATTTTCAAATTTCTATCATTCTGCTACAGCCAGGCTGGCTATAAGTCTTAAAAAGTACAACCACAAGCAGAAGGAAGAGTGGGGAACAAACTCACCCTAAGCGAGCGGAACAAACTACCTAAGTAGTAGAGTAGCTCTAAAGCTACACTTCTGCAATGTCATATTTTGTCTAGTATCTTAGTAGACAATCCCAAAAATGTAATTCTCTGAGTGGCAAAGAGTTCTTGTAACTATTCACATGAGAAGCTGCACAGACACAAAATAAGCCTGGAAGTGCCACACTGTTATTTGCCTCCAACTACTTGCTTTTCAAATAAATACCCGAATATTAGTAAGAGTAATCCTCTTGATAAACCTCCCAGTATCTAACTTGGAAGTCTACCCTGGTCTAGAGTCTGCTTTACCTGAATTAATCTTGGACTGCAGCCATTTTTTCATGCACTCCTGGTGAACATACTGCAGGCTGCCAGTGCATTTGCATGGCTCTATTAAAAGGTTGTCCGAACTTGCAGAGGACATCTGACAGATTCTGCATAAGTCACCCTCTTCATCTTCCGAATCTTCTAAAAGCAGGCTGAAAAGGAAGGAATATCAACACACAGTGACACATCTCATGTAAGACTAATTCCATTCATCAAACTGTTCTCAAACCTATGAGGATTAAAACAAGCTTCTCTAAAGACAAAAGTGAGAATATAGATGACAAGAGAACAGAGTTGCCACCCTCTCTGAAGAAAAGTTTCCTGTTAACACCACGGTTACAGAAAAGCCTCTCACATTAAGTCAGGTGCATTTTATTATCTCGAAAGAACACACTAATTTACCTCTCTTTAATTTTCTGGAGTCTTTCTGGATCTCTTGAAGGTGGTATTTTAGACTTGCCACTTTCTTGTCCATCAGACTGATTCCAGCCAGAGGGAATAATATCTACAGTTATCATAAGATTGTCAGACAGACTGCTTCCTAATGTTGGAGGCACTGCAAAGCGAAAGAGAGAACCAGGCAGAATTCCAGAACCTCTCCTACTGTGGGCTGAATCTGGTGGGGAGGCAGTAGCTGTAGCAATACCAGATACTGCAGGTGTTGGTGGTCTGCTAACAGAAGCCCGAGGAGGGCTATCTGATGCTTCAAGAGAGGTCTCCTCACCTGACTCTCTTCTTCTGAAGACATGTTGTGATCTAGCAGTTGTATCAGAGGTAGAGATCCTTGCAGATTCATCTCTTCCTTCTCTTCTTCTTCTAGAAAAGAGAGGTGTACATCTGTTCCTCAAAGATGACGATAACCAGGATCCTGTGCTCCTGCTTTCAGAATCTGGTCTGTAACCTTCCCCATCTGAATCAGAGTTATGATTTTGTGAAACTCCTGATAAACCCCATCTTCGCCTAAGAAAACTAAATCCCTGAGAAGCTTCAGATGTCTGAAGTCCTGGAACTTCTGGCGTTGCAGCTCCATTACTGCTCAACAGAGCAGAAGCCTGAACTCTTGGGACCACCGTTGACTCTTCAGAGCCTAATGATCTTGTATGCAATGAATCTTGGCTAGACCTTCGAGAAAAAAACGTGGATGACATACTAGACGCTAAACGAGACAGCAGCTGTCTGGTCGTGCGCCTCCCTTCACTGTCAGCTGCAGCCTCATTCAATGACCTCTGAGAGGATAAAACCCTTTCAGAACCACTTGAGGAAGGAGTTTCATCTCTACTGGCAGTAAGAGAAAATGCTGGCTGTGTGGTCCTCTGGGGAGATTCCAATTCATTTCTCCTTTGTCTTGAAGAATAGCTGGACCTTGAAGAGCTCATGTTAGAGTCTCTGTTCAAAAAAGATGGCTGATGATCAGAAGGCAACTGACGGTTCATGGATGCATTCAGCCTCAAAGTGCTTAATGAGTTCTCTTTTGGTCTTGCTCCCTCCGCATATGAAGAGACAGGCCTGTCTTGAAGATCTGTTGCAGAAAAGTAGAGGAAAATACTATGACAAAATGTGCTCTAATTGTTACATTCCAGGTAGAGAATTCTAAAGAGTAAATGCAGAAGTTCAGGATTTCATGATCCTTATTCAAACTTGTTTAAAATTTGACAGGTAGATTCCAGAGCAATATTAAGTTTACTTACCAGAATTCTAAAGTTAAAGTGAAGCCTGAACTGGTTTCAGTCTGGTAAATCCATCTGGAATCTAACACCCCCAAAATCTTCAAATTATCAAGGTATGACTGGCATTCTTATACATGAACATGAAAATTCTGACCATCTGTCAGAACTTACATAAGGACAGCATCTGAATTAAAAACAGCTAACTGTACACAACACTACTGGTAACTTAAAGATCCATTCTACCTGTGGACTGAGCAAGAGGGGTTAACCAAAACTTCAGCAACGTAGCAGACACTAGAACACCCAAAACAAATGTACGAATAAAGCCAAGCACATTCCCCATCTATTACAACAAGCTACTATTATTCTTCTCATAAGAACATCAAGAGCTGCAGTAACAAACAATACTTAAAGGTACCATAAAATTACTGACTTTGGATAAGAGAAATTTAATAGTTTCCAAATTAGATGTGTATCTTACTAATTCTGGATTAGTAATCTCATCTGCTCTCCCAGTTATCTTGATTACCTATAGTCAATTAGATAATTATCACCACATTGTTCTGTCCTCCTCTGCTTTTCAAGCGTACATTTGATCACCCAATGCTTCCTAGTGGCCAGCAGGTGGAGGGAGGTGATTCTGCCCCTCTACTCTGCTCTGCTGAGACCCCACCTGAACCACTGCATCCAGCTCTGGAGTCTTCAGTACAAGAAAGGCATGGACCTGTTAGAGCAGGCCCCCCAGAGGAGGGCCATAAACATGATTAGAGGGATGGAACACCTCTTCTGTGAGGAAAGGCTGAGAGAGCTGAGGTTGCTCCGCCTGGAAAAGAGAGGGCCCTGGTAAAGACCTTATTGCAGTCTTTCAAAATTTAAAGAGGGCTTTTAAGAAGGATAGAGACAGACTTTTTAACAGAACCTGTAGCAATAGGACAAGGGGTAACTGTTTTAAGCTAAAAGAGAGTAGACTCAGACTAGATATGAGGAAGGCATTTTTTTTACAATGAGGGTGGTGAAACACTGGAAAAGGTTGCCTGGACAGGTGGTGGATGCCCCATCCCTGGAAACATTCAAGGTCAGATTGGACAGGGCTCTGAGCAACCTGATCCAGTTGAAGATGTCCCTGCTAAATGCAGGGTGGTTAGACTAGATGACTTTTAAAGGACTCCTCCTACTCAAACCATTCTATGATTCTTATATTTTCTGTAAATACTGTGTAAGTACCTCAACACACTGAGAAGAATCCTACTGTAGCTGAATTGTAGTTAACATTACACAAAGCAGCTGAGGAGGCTAACATCAGCTAGTCTCCTTCCTGAAACGGCTAGATTTGGGAGGTGTTAGGGAGAAGAGGAAGGAGGAAGCAGCTGAAGCCTGCTAACCTAATAAGAAGGGAAACTTCTGCAGTATTTTAACTACTTAACAAGCATCAGTAGATTACTGTAGGAGGCAAAAGCTTTCTCTATGTACTCTGGATTGAAACCTTTCATGTTTGTAGTTTTGCTGGGTTTTTGGTGGTTTTTTTTTTTTTTTTAAACATGTTCTGCATTGCAATCACCATTTATTGTTGCAGCTGAGGTTTACGCATCTGCTAGACTCTAACTAAACAAACATCTGCACAGATGCCAAGCATCTACCACATGGTTTTGATTACACAGCAGGGAACACAGTTGGGACTTATTTTTATAGCCCTTAACAGTGGCACTACGACTAGAAATGCAGCATGGACAGTTCAAAGCACGGCTGTCCATCCATCCATTTCTCCCATTAAGCTCTACCAGGTAAACTCCAGCTGTCCACTTATTAAACATACTCTTATAATAAGACAAGACTGCAAAATGAAACTGGAACTAGTTTTTATCTTTTCTGCTTATCTTCTATACTTGTAAAAATGCTAATTTTTTTGTTACAATCTTGCATTATAAAATACCACCAATGCACCTGCAAAAGGCGGCAGATTAAGACTGATGACAAGCTTCCCCGAGACAGCTCTAGACCACAACACTGTACACAGAAAGTGAAAATGACAGAGCAGAAGTCTGTACTAGTCCTAGCAGTCACCACGGTAACAAACTTCTTGCCTCATGTAAAGTACACGTTCATTCATTTTTATTTTCAGTGGTCTAGCACTTTTCCCTAATAACTACTCAAGAACTCCAATGGAAAAAGATAATACAACAGCTACCTTCATGAAAACCCCTTCCTGAGTCAAATTACCATGACTTCTTTTCCCATACCTAAATACAAATAGATCTTAAGAAAAACACGAAGAAAGGGGGCTTACTGACTATTCACATAAAGTTGCAAACACATATACCATTTTCTTATGAATGAATGCATCTACGAGCTAGACCACTTATATATCCTTTGATGAGCCAACACACGGCTAGTGGCCAACCAACTTTATTTAAAAGGCTACCTTAAAATTAAAGAGATCTTTTGGCTTTGTGTTTTCAAAAAAATATTAAAAGAACATATGAAGAAGTTAACAGGTATGCAGCCTACGGGTTGTACAACTGAAAGCTTGTAAATACATACATGTTGAAGACGAAAAGTCACTGTTTCTGTAGCCGTGATCCACCAGGTTACTAACAGACAGATCTGTTCTTCTTTCTAACTCTCTTCGCTCTCTCACCAGCTCAGTTCCAAGGGAGCCAAGCATCACTGATGAAGATCTAGGAATCCTACTGTACCTCCAAGAGGAATCTAGAATGAAAATGTAAATAAATCCCCTGGTTTTGTAATAATTTAAAAATCTATTAAAGCCAGTACTTATGCACGCATTCTGCTTATACCATATTAAGGGCAAGTTTAACAATACCACTAAGCTGATCAAGTGGCCAGCTGCCAAGAAAAAGACAAGAGTAAGCAGCACGCTGCTGATGCTGGCACTTATTTAATCTTGCAGTGAGTTAGTTCTGAAAGCTAAACTGGAAAAAAGTAGTAATACTTTTGTGAAGAGTCAGACCCACTAACGCTCATACAGGACAGGACAAAGAAGAAAAATAGCATCTTGCTTTCTAATGGTAGCTAGTTATTAAACAGACTTCACAATAACGCAAAATAGCAGCTTGAGACTTACTAAATGCTGTCATTCTAACAATGCTTCTTAAATGCTCCTAAAATTCATTTTCCAGAAAGACAGCTGAAGCTTAAATGCAGCGTAAACATAACTAAGAACAATGACTAATACTGTTCTTGTTCATATTGCAGAGTAAAACACTTCAGCTTAAAAAGGGATCTTGTTTTTTGCTAACAGCTCTAACAACTAAATAGGGGAACTGTACACACTTCAGTTGTGAACAAAACTCTTGTTCCAAACACGCATTCTTCAATGGCTCTGAAAAAAACCCACCCTTACTTTGTTTTACTGCTAACTTATAAATCCAAACTTAACCATTTGTTGGTCACCAGTCTGATGGCCAACCAATCTAGAAATGGAAAGACAGGAAGTCCTGCACCATGAGAAATGTTAATGGTGGTAATTTTATTAACAAAGAGTAAGAAAGCATGAACCACACTGGGTTTGAGCAAGAATTTAACAACTTTTATTTGCATAGCTGTGTGGTTCTATGAGGGGATATAAAAAGAACATTGATCCATACTCAAAAGGGTAATTTGAATTGAATTAATGGTCTGTTTCAAAATGTTCTAGAAACATTTTCAATCTAAGTTTTTTGCTCTTATTCCTGACCCTTAGACTTCTGTTAGCTTATTGCTTCACTTACATCTATCCAGGTATCACATACTTATTTACAGCTTTAATGAGTATCTGTAGCATGTTTATTTTCGCCTGGCCTATAGAATGAGTTTAGGCCCTGCTAAAAAAGAACTTTTTCTTCCCTGACCCTTAACAAGAGTGCTCCAACTAGCCATGACACTGTGCTGCTTGGAACACAGAGCTAAGTAAGGTAAAGACTGTCGCTGGCACATGTAGGTTTAACAACACAATTTGAATCATGAAATAACAGCAGCTACACTCATTCTTTCCTTGAAATCTTAACCGATCAAGACATATTTGAGCCATTTGAAGTTCAGCTTTACTGCAAATGAAACAGGCCCAGGTAGTAATTCTGAAATGACAAGAGTGTAATAGGGTTTTCAAAAGACCATGTTAATGGCATTCTCAGTACTTTAGATATTGCTATCAGTGTGAATAAACTGTTCAGTTAGGCATAGGTTTTAATATTTAAGAATAATAAAAGCATAATATTTCACAGCAAGCCTTTTAAAATTTGATAAAACCTGACCTTAACACTCAGACAATTTTAATGTAACTCCACTCCAGTAATCATTCTCTCACCT
The DNA here is from genome assembly GCA_009806455.1 of Tetrax tetrax. Taxonomy (NCBI): domain Eukaryota; kingdom Metazoa; phylum Chordata; class Aves; order Otidiformes; family Otididae; genus Tetrax; species Tetrax tetrax. The sequence continues at coordinate 325,788 of WHYT01016649.1, read as the reverse complement.
GAAAATGCAGTCAAGCCATTACTTCTCACAGAAGAGGTAGATGTGCAAGATAGCTTAGGTCTCTTTGAATCACTATCTTGCTGCTGGCTATGCAGTCTTGAATACGCTCCCTGAGTTCTCTCAGACTCACCATAACACTCAGATGTAAAATAAGAGGAAGATGATGAAGACTGAAATAACATCAATAAAGAAAAATTACAGACACAGTATTTCAGATATAATTACATGGAACAAAAGTGTACATAACATAAGACTCACAAAAATAATAAAGAATAACTTTCAGATGCAAAGTTTTTAATTTAAAAATAATGTAGGGTTTATGCTTGTGCTCTTGATCAGTATTCCCAGGTTTACTCAAGACAGTCCTACCAATAAAAGCTTGTTTCTATTACAATTAGCATTATTTTTCCTTTCTAGATAGATGTGACTTACAGGGGAAAAAGATATTCCTGAATTGTAAGATGTTATAAACACAATCAAATAGAGCTTTACAGATCTCCAGGGAAACATAATTTTGCTGTCCAGAAATGGCCAAACTGATCATCTTCATTATTTTATTTAAGAGTCTAACTAATCCAGTTTATTTTTTACCAACCTAAAATATACTTAGCTAGGAGTCAGCTTTAGCTTCTAGGAAGCTATTTAGACCAGACACATTTCGATGACATTAAGCTGAAGTACAACGGAAACAGGTTAGAGCAAAGAATAAGCAGAAAACTTTTTTTTGCAGTGTACAATACTGAAATAAAACAGTTTCCAGAAACTAGACAAGGAAAAATAAAAGAAAAAAAAAAGGATAGCCTATAAAGCTGTTAGTCTGGTTACTTGCAGCCAAGGCATTTATTTTCTATCTAAAATGTTTTGATTTTTTTTTTAATATTAAAAACTTGCACTCAATCAAAAAGCTCAATTGAGCCAATTTCTGTTGTCCCAGAAAGTATCTACAACCAAGATCCTTTAACGATCAAATTAGGGTAGGTGTTATAGGTTTGGTGGGGTTTTTTTGTTTGTTTGTTTTTTACTTGGTTATGTTTTTTACTAAGCTTATGCAACTACTTTTTACTCTTTAAAACTAGGAAGTATCCAAGTATTTCTCTTATCCCATCGTAAAAGGCAGATGGGGAGACACAGAAACAAACATCACAAACCAAGTATTAGCCGAGCTTAATTTCCCTCATGAATCATCTGTTTAACATCTAGCTTGTCTTTTAATCATTTCCTATTTGACAAGTGGAAGTTTCAGAGCGTCTTCTGCAATGCTAACTTCCATTAGAACGTAATTTAAGACAATAATTAACCTTAATGGGACAAAAATGTATCATTTTGAAAACTCTAGAGCATCAACTTAACTAGTTATGTAGACCACTTACAACCATAGACTATTTGCATTTCAACCTCAGGTAGAGATATCTACCTATAAGTAGTTAGAGGAGACACTCTACCTATCTACATGTAGAGACATCTGCCATGATTTCACTTGAAACGAAGCCAGCATTTTCACAGTAGTTCCTCCCTCCCTGCCCCTTATTTCAAAGTGTCTTCACCTTTAAGTCACAGTAAAAAACCAAACACTTATTTAAGTGCAAGCTCTCTCAAGTACCTAAACATCTTTTGGTTTGAGAGTGAGCAGAATTTTTGGTTGTCCACTATTTGCCCACCAAGCAGCTTCAGTTTTCTGCTTTTCCCATCTTAATATTTCTACTGCAATTGAAACTGTTTCATTGTCACTCTACAACGTGTAAGCACGTCAAAGAAGCAAACTACTTTCTTTCTGGAGTTAGGAAGGCACATTCTGGAGCCCAGTGAAGACAAGCTGTTAAGGCTCAAGCCTCAGATCTCAGGTGATAGTTCAGTCTCCATTTTTGTTCACAGTATGCTTTAAGCAGCATGTAAGTAAGCACAGTCAGACTATGAACTGCTCCTCCACAACTAAGTTTTCTAAAGCAGGTCTCCAAAACCATGAACTTTGTGTTAACCCACAAACCTGGTACCATCCAAACAACAAATCTCCTAGAAATACCTGATGGAACAAGCTGAGTATAAACAATATTAATTTTGCCATCCATATGATTATAACATGTATGAGATTCTAATCACTTCCTCCTTTTTACTTTTTAAATAGGTACTTGCAGAGCCACTCTCACTTCAAATTTATTACTTAACTATTAGTAAAATGAATATATTTTATTATTTTCGTCCTCTGAATAAGATGTACTTATCGATAAACATTACTATGAGCCCCTGCTACCAGTTTTTCAGATTGGGAAGGCTAAGGTAAAACCCTGATTTTTTAAGTATTACACATCAAGAATTCTCACCAATCTGCTTCTGCTTCCCAAAAATCTTCCAGAATGTGGATGATCAAGTGTCCCTGAGTAGCGAGTTGGAGAGGATGTTGTAAGCTTCCAAGGAGTTTCATGGGTGTTTCTTTCTCCAATTCCCCAGTCTCTACTGGAACTATTCAATACACTGGATTCCTGAAGAACAACATGCTTATCATACGCATCTGGTAATCCAAAATGAACTCATTATCTGTTCTGAATATACAGGGAAGTGCAGGTACTAACAAATTATAAAATAGTTTGAGTTGGAAGGGACCTTTAAAGGCCATCCAGTCCAACTCTCCTGCCAGGAGCAGGGACAGCTCCAACCAGATCAGGTTGCTCAGAGCCTCATCCGACCTGGCCTTGAATGTTGCCAGGGATGGGGCATCCACCGCCTCTGGGCAACCTGGGACAGTGTCCCACCACCCTTACTGTAAAGTTTCTTCTTTATGTCTAATCTAAATCTGCCCTCTTTAGTTTAAAACCATTACCCCTCATTCTATCGTAACAGGCCCTGCTGAAGAGTCTCTCCCCATCTTTCCTGTAGGCCCCCTTTAGGCACTGGGAGGCCACAATAATGTCTCCTGGGAGCCTCCTCTTCTCCAGGCTGAGCAGCCCCAGCTCTCTCAGCCTGGCCTCACAGCAGAGCTGCTCCAGCCCTCTGATCACCGTTGTGGCCCTCTTCTGGACTCGCTCCAACTGGAAACCTTTAATGAGAAACCTCAAGGGATACCCAAGAAGAAATGAAACAGACTTAAGAGAAAACTATCGGTAAAAGGAAAGATTTCAAAAATTTCCTTTCTAACAATTATCAGCTCCTTTAACTGCCCCCTCATTTGCCTGTGGACAATAAAAAGCTGAAGTGTAAGGCTTTTGAGACGTTACCCTAATTTAGATACTCCAGCAACAGGGTAGAATTAAGGACCTCAAGTTCAAGTGTTAAGTAAAAAAAAACCCACATATGTAGAAAAAGAGTCCCCATGACAGCAAAAGTGCCACGGTAAAAGCGGCTTTTTGGCCACTAAAGCAAGCCATCTATCTTGTCCTGGTCATCAGTTTTAATACAGAAAAGAATGGGGCTGGGCAGAGGGGGAAGAGAAGAAAAATCGTGTTTTGGGCCTAGTAACAGATAGTTATTTTTACATAAGGAGTATTATCTGTCCTAGTGAAACAGATGGGACAACAAATGTAAACTATGTCACCAAGTTCTTATTCCTTAAAAAAACCCAATAGCTTTAGTAGCCCATTGCAGACTGCAAAGACATTGAATCTACAGCTTGATATGCATAACAAACTAAGACTGTTTGGCAAGTCCTGCAAATAATTATTGTTTGCTGCATTACCTCAGAACAAAGTGCTCAAACTATTTGAAGTCTGATATCTGCAGGGCAATGACTGTAACTGTTCTTTTTGTGTTTTCTCTTCCAAGATATTCAGGACCTCTAATCTTTACTTTGGATACACAGGCAAGTTTCTAATAATGAAACTGAGAACCATTTAACATACAAATCCGTCTATCTTTAAGAAAATCTAAGGGATGAAGTTCTACACTACTAGTTTCACTGAATCTTGTTTAATAGATGATAATTAAAGAAAGACATTGCAGTTTAATTTGCTCCACAGAATAATCACTGAAATCAGTAAATTTAATAGAAGTAACAGAATTCCAACCATTTTATTACAACTAAGCAGAGTCTGTAAGTTATTATTTGTCCTTCTTTCTATGAACTATTAATACTACCACTACAGTAGTTTTCTGTCACTATTTCTTAAAAGTTGTAGTATTATGATTTTAAAAGGTGATGAAAGTCACGTTCAATGTTCTCACAAGCAAAATTAAATCTGAAAATAATCAGCCAGTAAATTTTCTCATATTTCAAAGTCTCAGTAGGATTCATCAGACTACCAGATTATTTCCTATATGGATAACCTGCCCATGGGCCCAAGACTACACAACTTTAAGGCAAAAGTAAAGGTCTCTTAAAACGTTCTTAACATGAGCTATACCTGCAGACTTAACTGATCTTGAAATACTTAAACTTCCTTTTTCTCCAGCTGTTAAAATTATGAAGATCTGTGAATTTCTGTTTATTTTAAGTGTCTGGATCACCACACTAAAGACTTTAATCCAAGAACACCACACTCACACTAGCACAGCCCTGAAAGCCAGTTCATAGAACTACACCATCTACCATTCTAATGACAACACAGCTTTTGGCAGCTGTGGCATCTCAGCACTGTGCTCATTTCTTTGAAAGATGTCCCAAGGCCAAAACAGAAAAAACAAAAGCAACATATTGGGTATCATAAAAGTAGCTTTAAGAAAATGAATGTCAGAACGATATTTTAAATGAATTACTTTAAAACAGAGAGAGGTAGATTCAGATTAGACATCAAGAAAAAGTTTTTTTACAATGAGGGTTGTGGGACACTGGAACAGGTTGCCCAGAGAGGTGGTAGATGCCCCATCTCTGGAAACATTCCAGGCCAGGCTGGATGAGGCTCTGAGCAACCTGATGTGGTTGGAGATGTCCCTGCTCCTTGCAGGCAGGTTGGACTAGACGATCTTTAAACGTCCCTTCCAACCTAAACTATTCTATAATGTCAGAAAAGCTCAACCTAATTGTTGTATCTGAAACTTAAAAAAAAAAAAAAAAAAAAAAAAAAAAAAAAAAAAAAAAAAAAAAAAAAAAAAAAAAAAAAAAAAAAAAAAAAAAAAAAATCAGTTAACATCTTAACAATGAAAGGATCACACAAGATATTCAATTTTTGGTGTCTATTTTCAGTAACAGAAAATTGTGATCAGGAAAAACATTCAAAACAATTTTATACATTACACTTGATCATATCACGTCATTAAAAAAAAAAACAAACAAAACAAAAAAAACCCACCACACAAAACCAAAACAACCCAAACTTCCACTTCATTTCTCACTAAATGGTTAACAATGTTGTATCATAAAGCATAGGAATTTTCTCACACCATTACACTAATTTGATTTTCATTTTGTAAGTCACCTAGAAACAACAGTATCACCCACATCAGCTTAATTTACAATTAACCTGCCTGTTATGCCTCCTCAGATGAGCAAAGGCTACTACCAAGAGTGATCTCAAAAGTGTATGACATATAAGAATTCATATCCACATGAAAAAAAGGGGAAGGAGAACAAACTCACCTGACAGAATTTTTTTATTTTTCATTTCAGCCCTAGTCAAAACAAAATACTCAAAGTTTGACTGACTCTGTCTCCAAAATTTTTGAGTTAAGCTATCATCAAGTACAGTCTCTAGCTGCAGAAATTACCTTATATTAAAAAGCCAAGTCTCCAAGTTCTCTTTTGTCTATATACATTTTTCTTTCTAAATGACAAATCTTTTAAATGATCCGGAACTGAAGCAGCTCTTAATATTTTAGGGTAGGCTTCTGAATGGATTAACAAAGTGAAAAGGCCTGCCCATTCCATTCCTGTCTGAGTGAACTTAATTTGTTTCTTCTTGCACCAGCCACTTGTAATCTTAACCTGCATGCAATAATGGAATTTGCTCCTACCAGCTCTGTAAGTACCAAAGATTAGTCAAGAGAGGGAGCTTCCCCATGTTTTTATCACTAAGCACTAGTCTTGTGTAACACGCCCTCAGACTACCTTCTATGAGCTGAAGTGGAAAGAAGGGATACCCCACCATCTTCTGTAGAATTATTTTCCCCTCCGTTTTAATTGCATAGTGTTATGAAGATCATCCCTCAGACTAGAAGCACTTTGCTCACAAGGAAACAGTCAAAAGATAACATGCAGTGTAGTGACCACACTGCTGTTCATGTAATAAATTAAATAAAAGTACCTAACTCTTCTGTTATAATTTCATAAGAGTGATAACACATCTAACTTCACAGCACCACTTCAGCTTAAGACTCATCTTCTGATCAACAGCTTTTAGTGTGATATGTAGACTGTGTGGGTCCATAAATCCCTACAAAAGTGTAAGACCATCTGATTTGGTTTGCTGAGCAGACAGCCACTGAAAAATGCGTAGGACTCCAAAAAGACAAAATGACTGAATATGACCCTTAAGACACTTCCTATAGCCTATACGGTAATGAAAACATGCATGCTAGATATGGCAAAATATAACATATACACATTTAACTGTGCCAAAAATAATTACTGCTCTATTCTTGTAAAATTGGTTCTGAAAAAGGCATTATATAATACAATGTCATAGAATCACAGAATAGTTTGGGTTGGAAGTGACCTTTAAAAGTCATCTAGTCCAAGTCCCAGACAGTTTGTCAGCAGGGACCAAACGAATAACCATTTAATCCAAAAATACCAACATTTAATCACAGAGCTAAGTTTCTGTAATTTCAAAGACCAAGATGGGCTTACATTTCTGAGCTCAAAATTGAGGTAAGAGCTGCTGACAAGAGCAGGAAAAAAAAAAATAAGAGAACTGAGCCTAACAGCCATCTGTTGCTTCCAAATGCCCCAAATAATTCCTGAAGTAGTTTATTCTCTACTTCCCATAATACCCTTTCAAAGTGAAAGTACCTGCAGAGTGTGACTTCTTATTCTTGAGCATTGCTCCTCTCCCCCACAAAAGCAATTTGGTTAGTCTAAAATGTTGCATTTGAAACAGCAACTGCCTTTACCCCAGTCCTGTCTATTGCACACAAAGCCTAGCTGTATTAACATCCTGACATGACAGGTCCTCCTCTTACCTTCACCAAATGCAAAGAAAGTAGACACTGCAGAGTAGTACAGCCTACTGTCAACTCTTAGAACTGCAACATATTCCTGTACTTTTTGCACCATCCAGACATGGAAATGTAATGCCCTGTACACATCAAAATTAAAAAAAAAAAAAAAAATCCTCACCTCCCCTCAACAGAAAACCCAATTTACCGAGGTTTAAGACTGCAGTGACCAAAACACAGCTGATTTTCAGAGGCACAGCTACAAATAAAAGCGGGTAAAGATGGCAAACCTAGAACTACCATTTCACACTGCAGAATACTGTCATTGTCCTGGTTATTAGAGACTTGCATTTCAGAATTAATCTTGGTTCACAAATGCAAGGCCCTATGTCGGACTTGTCCTTATGTTTGGTTTTGTTTCTTTTTTTCTTTTCTGGGTTTCAAGGTTTTTTTTGGTGAAAACCACATATTAAATTAACTTATACTTTAGAGAAAGAGACAAAACACGTTACCTGGTATCCAGATTCTAATCTCCGTGAAGATTCTCTTGCACTATATGCACCAGCTAAACTGTTTCCAGTCAATGTTCTAGATCCTAGTGAAGAGCTGGAGGCCTGAACAGATATCCTTCGAGGAATTCTTGAGGGTTTTGACTCCATTCTTTGTATTCTGTATAAGGACACACTGATTTTTTTTTTCTTTTAGAAGCAGGGACCTACATGCAAAAGACGCACAAGTCATTCTGAGTGTATCATAAACCCTACTCACACATACAAGCATTTACACAGTGCTTTGGTCTGACTGTGCATCAGTAAGATGGAGAAATTAGTTCTTATCATAGTTTTTGTAACCTCTTCTTGACATCTCCTCCCATTCCATGTTAGAAAACTAGAAACATAGTCCCTTTTGCTATTCTTCTTATTATAATACAATATAGTCTCACTATTATATTACAAATGGGACTCCTTTAAGAACTCTGCAGCACTAGTATTAACACAAAATTAGCCAGGAGTCAGGGAAAGAGTCCTCAGATTTCCTAAATTCATATATTATTTTTATGCTAACGAACTGCATCTCAACACTTGCAGAAACCACACTCAAACTTATTCTTCAGAGTCAAAACTATGGAACTTCACTCTCCTGTGGAAAAAAAATACATTTGCAGTCTACCTGCCTCAAAGAAATATTTAACTTCTCCAAAGACAACTCCCAGGAAAATTAATGTACACAAAAGAGCACATGCTGTCTCACAGGTATATATAAATTTAACTTTGAGTCACCGAGTTTTTACTTGCTCTTTTAGTACTTCTAGGCTTTTCAAAAGAAACGTTGGTGCCTTTTCTGCACGGGAAGTGATCCTGTAGTCATTCCTATCCTTGAAAGGGTATCTAGATTTCACGCTGCTCAACAGCTCCAGACAGATTGCTAACTGATTTGCTAACATTCCCAGATTCTTCCTCCTCGGGATGGTACAGACAGAATCAGACCACAAAAAGTAACAAAAAGTAAATAAAAGAAAACTTAAGAGAACTGCAGTATTCTCAGTGGTGTGGGAAGAGTGGCACAATAACTAACAACTCTAAAAATAGATGGCCAAGAACTCCATTGGTACAAGGTGAATTGCAGAAGTGGTACAATCTGTTTTATTTAACTACTTTTAATTCTGGCCTAACCTTCTGAGAATGGGAATAAGCTATATCAGAAAAAAAAAAAAAAATTATCAGTAAAGCACATTTTTTTCCACACATCAGCCATGCTCACCAGTAACAGAGTCCGTGAAAAGCTGCTGCATCAATCCTGACATACTTCATGTCTGGCTGCGGTTTCAAGTTGAGTTCACATACTCAGGACTTTTAATCTTAGCTGAAAGTCATGCTGCATTACATATTTTACCTGGGAAAAGCTAGTTTGTACAGAACTCTGTTGACCAAACAGCTGAAGTTAATGGAAGGTTTTTTAAACACTGTTCTGGTGCATGTTCAGTTTCTAGCTTTACAACACAGGTCACAGTAGCCCAAATGCTTAATCTTGCAAGTAGGACTTTTTTTTTTTTTTTAATTTGAAAAACAAATATATAATATAATGTATACCAAGTTTAAGTGAATGTTTACATTTGTGTACAAAAGAGCTACTGGGTTGTGTTATGTAGAAGCACATCAGCTTCAAGACTATGCTTCGGATATTAGCAGCCCATTCCCTTTTGCCAGAGACATCACCAGTTAAACACCACCAGTTCAGAGCCTAACTTCGGATTAGGAACTTGAAATAATTAATTTGTTAAATTTGCCAGATCACATTTAAACTCCTAAGTAAATATTGTGCAAATGTATGTAATTCTCAAAGTTGTAAATACAGCCATATCGTAAGAATGCTCTAAGCACTGTTCCAAAGCACAGAAGAACCCTGTCAATCTTTGTTTAGATTTGCCCTTGCTGAATTTCTTTTAATCTAAGCTACAGCACTTCAAGTGGATTGTTTGTGCAAAAAAATGTAACAATCATACTTCTTCATATTTGTACATTAGGTAAGATACCATAAGGATGGTTAATTTAAGCTTTAGAGTAATTTGCTATAATGCACACTGCAAGTCCAGTACTTGTCTGAAGCTGCACTGAGTGTGAAAAAGTAACTATTCCCATTGCAAGTGGCAAAGATAAATTAATGTCACAGTTATACAGACGAGGGCGTATGCTGGAGAGAACAGCTGTAGGTCCCAACGAGATCTGACGTCCAAAGCACTGTTTATCTACATTTTACTCTGATACAAAATATAAGGGACAGGCACACAGAATACTGGATTCAATTCTGTACTATTAAGTACTTCACAAAGAGCACCAGCCTTACCACTTTCATTATGGATCATTCTGCCTCTGGATCACCTTGTTTCAGAGAGGTGTGTAACCAGATGAATTAAATAACAAAGATAAAGGTCAGACACAGACATATGTAGAATACGCAAAGGTTCTAGAAGAAGGGAAGGAAGCTCCTACCAGTAGAAACTAATGTCAAGATGAACAGGGGAAAGAGACTGAAGTATGAGAAGTTAAAAGAATTTCAAGACTAAATTAGAGCTCATCTAATACTAACAAAATTGCTTAGGCACCATCCACAGAACAGATAAGATAAAAGCATTCAGATAGGGAAGTACAGGGTGGAACTATCCACTATCCAACTATCTCCAGAAGCTGAAATGGAATCCAAGATCAGCAAAGTGCTTCTACAAACAAACATAAAAAGGCACAAGACTTACTTTCTCCTCCAGTGGTAACTCCAAGAGGACATTGTTATCAATTAGCCTAATCTTGTAAATTAGCATGGGTTGCGATTTCAACCTGAACATATCAGGCTGATACTATCTATGTAATATTTTCTTTCTCCAAGTAAAAAAATCTTGCAGAAACTATACACAAAGAAGTGTTAAAACAAGATAAAGGCAGCATGTTACAAAACGCAAAATTTAATATGTTAGTTTATGCATACACATTGTGATTAATTTCTTTAATACAAACATACATTTTTTTCTGCTGTCCTGGCCTCAGCCAGCAAACAAGAAGGATCTGCTACAAAAATGAATCAGAGTTGTGCAAGAACAGGCATTCAACAAGAAGGACTCTGCCTTGTTTGATGCAGAGGTGGAAAGCTACTGAAAACAAGGCCTTATGGGTCTACGCAAAGAAATCCTGCTCAGGGGATATGGATTTTATCTTTGCCTTTCAGCAAAGATTCAGTGACATGAAGCACATCATTCAGATTAATAATTTTTTAAAAACCACTACACGAGAGCTCCTCAATTTCTGGGCACCCATCGTAAAACTTCCTTGGAATCCAACTGGCAGAAATCAGGAAAGCATGTATCTGCAACTGAAATCAATGGAGCCATGACTTGAATATATCAGATAAAACTAGATACTAGGCAGCTCAAATTTGGTAAGCAACACCAGTAAGAAGTCTTCTGTTAGTTTTTTTTGTTTGGGTTTTTTTTTGTCCAGATTTCTTTAAAAACTATTTTAAGCACTGTACCTTGGAAGTCTGAGAAGCAATTGTCTTCATAGTCAGCTTGAATACACACAATGCACATACTGGGCTTATGCTGATCATGGTATACAATGAGGTGGTGAAGGCTAAGCTATCACAGAACACAGGATAGAGCGAGACAGTGGTCTCATAATTAAAAAAAAAAAAATAGTATTATTAAAGCCACAATAATACTTGTTTGCAAGGCAAATATCATGTTTATATAGGATATTTCAGAATGGGAATGGATCCCTTTCACAGTATCAGCATCTTAAGGATTTTCCTGAATGAGCACCAAGACACTCAAATTAAAACCTTGAACATTTTGTTTACCCACACAGGAATTCAACAAATCCCAAGTGGTAATCAACATGCTGTAATGAGTTGTACAATGACAAAGTAGGCACCTCCATTTACAGAGAAGGTAGTGAGACAAGAAAAAAACAAAAACAAAAACAAAAACAAACTTAAATGACTTATTTGAGGAACAAAAAAACCAAACCAAAACCAAACCAAACTAAGTTGTGTTGCAGTCTGAACTGATTTAAAAGCCTGTTGTTGCCACAAAGGAAAGGAACACCTTACTCAAATACAACACCTGTTGTGTCCTTCACTGAGCAACCTCGACACACCATCCTGGCAAAACACACTTCTGGCTTCTCCATCATCTTGACACTACACATGCTGGTATCCAGCAACAGGAGAAATGAGAAAGGGAACAGCAGAGTGAGAAGCACTCTTCTCAAAGCAACATGTTTCATCAGCTCATGCCATGTTACGCAACTTAGCAATCAATACCTCATGGAAAAATCTAGAAACAACTCTTGTGTCTCCCGAAATAAGGGATAGGTGTGATGCTTCTCAAGATCTGGTAAGAAACCAAGTGCTGAAATCAAGCTTTAAATTTAAAGTTGGACCTGGGAAACAGACGACCAGCTTGTAAAAACAGGTGGAGCTGAATAGCCTATTTTGAGTATACAGCTCAAATGTCCTGCCCTTCTTATCTGTCATCCCTCCAACTACATTATAAGAGATCAACTAGACCTAACATAGTCACGGACAGAGATAAAAAGAGAGAATAGATCTGAGATGTCTTTGCAGGAAAGCACTGTAACCTCAAAAAGTAAAAATAACACAAACAGCAAATATTTCAAATAAAAATGTCTCACTCCTCCTCTCTTCTGCCCTGACTCCCTCTGCTGAGAAATAATGGGCAACTTGAGGTAGTTATGTCTACCAGTAAGGGAAGCCTTTACTAGCTTCATGCCTTCTAGTAACAACTTAAAGCATTCTGGCACTCTTTCTTGTACCCTCAAATCAGAGAGAAGTACCTGCTTCACTCTCAGGTCCTAAATTCAAGTTTCCTACTTTGGAACTCCCTATGTGGTGACACTTCTACCTAAGACTCAAGCTTTTATGTCTACACGTTTTTGTACGGTTTGATATATAGCTGCTCATAAGACTTTCTCCTGAGCAACCTGAGATCACTTACAATTGTGTTTTTGTAACAAATAAGATGGAGTTCAGGGACAACTCTCTCAGTCTCTGCAATTCTTTGTTCGGAGTATTTTCTCTACCTTCAACCAAGGAAGACTGAAAAAAACTCAGCAGCCTCTCATGAGTCCCGTGAGCAAGAAAAATATTTACAAATATCGGTCGCCTACCTACACAGCAGCTCGTGCCATGACTCTAGGCTGTTCCCCCAGACTGGAGCCAACAGGCTCTAGACAACTGGCGCTCCGCAGAGCCGGAGAGGGCACCGTACTCTCCTCCTCAGGCTCCACGGGAGAGGTGTCTGGCCAGCAAGGCTTCGGACCCTGCCAGGAGCTCACGGCCTCAGCCCTGCTGCGCCCGCACCCCAGGCCAGCGCCAAACGGGAGTTCGCGAGAGGCTGAAGGGCAGCGCCGACCGCTCCGCCTCGGCCCCGCAGGGCAGAGGCTCCTCAGAGCGAGGGAAGGAACGAAGGGACCGAGGGTGTCACCCAGCTCCGCGGCCAGAGAAGGCGCGGAGGCGTGCTGCCGCCAGAGCTGCTCCGCAAAGAGAAGGGCGGAGGTGCAAGGCGCCAGCCCCGAGACAAAATGGTTCCCCCCAGCCCTGGCGCAGAGCCGCCAACCCCGCACACCGGCACGAGCTGGGCCGCACAGGGCCATCTTCCCCTCCTCGACACCGTAAGCGGTCCGTACTCACTCTCACGGCACAACCCTGACGACGCAGATATTAAGGAGCTGAAGATCCACCGGACGGGCCAAAACAAGACGGGCCCGCAGGCTGCCACGCCAACCGACCCACCGCTCCCTACAACACAATGGCGACAGCGCGCAGACCACACGGCTGTCAATCACCACCTGCGCCCCGCCCACGCCCAGCTCTCGCGAGAACTGGGGCGGGAGCCGGCTGGAGGCCGTGACGGGGCGGGGGCGGCTCGGCGGGGCTGGCCCGGCGAGGCCCAGAGCGGCCCAGAGCTGGGGCTGTGTTCAGCGGTGCTCCCCTCAGCTGTTAGGGATTAAAACTATGGCACTCTGCAAAATGAAGGCGACCTGCAAAATCCTCATATTAAAGACAGTTTTCTTTCTTTGTGTGGAGAAATATCCTAAAAGCCACAGTTTGGATCGACTTTCAAGTTCAGCATTCAGCCTTAAAACTGCAAGCAGGGGTTTTGAGGTTTTTCATATGCTACATTGTCTTCCAAGTTTCAATGTTGTTTTAGATGTAAATCCACTGTATCTCATGAGCAGCCACACGGCCTGGATTTGATTTCAGTTCCCTGAAGGACATGGTGGGGTGGGGGGATATTGGAGAAAGCCTCCTGAACTGCAAAGCAATGGAAATGCCATTCATTTTAGCTGTATTCAGACTTCAGTTTTGTCCTCTTGAAAGTAACAGACATTAGCAGACGTTTTTACTTGAGGGGAAGATTTTGCATGACTTACAAAATCAGGAGATAATCTGATCAAATTCTGAAAATGACAAGCCGTTGCAAAATCTCGGTCAATCCTAAACAAATGGTTTCCAGCATGCCTGCCCACTACAGAATGCGGCAGAGGTCTCACATTCTTGTGTGTTCGGAACCAGGCTCTGAGGAAGGCATGTTGTGCTGTTACTATGGAGTCCAGGCTTCTACCACTGCAGTCACAAGTCTCAGTATTTAATTGATCCAGTATTCATCTGTCATCACTCTACAGTTTGACCTTCCTGAATCCCAGTATCACAATGAGTGCCCTAGATTGCATTGTTGCAAATCAAATAAAGGAGTGTGCAATAATAGCAGGCTGGCTATTCTTTAAGGGAAAAAAAGAAAAAAAAAAAAAAAAAAAGGAAAAAAAAAAAAAAAAAAAAAAACACACAAACTATG